>JAKELI010000032.1:0-208232 GCA_021525025.1 Lactarius hengduanensis | reverse complement strand
CCTAGGGATTACCACGGGTTGGCCATACCCGTGACGGGTCATGGGTACGGGTCACGCGGGTACGGGTCAGGGTAGCCGATCTGAACCCGTGCCAAACCCGTACCCGTGGCACGGGTACCTGCGGGTTACCAAGTTACAGTACTTCAAGTTTCTTGCGATCTACAATGCACCCTACCAGTAAGACTTACAGGTGTGCAGAAAACCTGACCAGACTGCTTGCCAGACTGACTACCCTGAGGACCGGGCTGTCTAGATGTCGCTGTCCCTGACCCTGCTGCACAGGATCGTCCATTCTCGCAATCCATCCGACTCGGGCACAATCCATCCGACATCCGACATTGGCTCACTCTCGAGTCTCGCCTCATTCGACCCTCTCTTCTCTCTACCCCCATCAACCACTCCTTTTTCTCTCATGCTCAGACCACACTGACGGACGATTCCCTCGCATTTCTGTCTTCACATTTTCTGTTTTCTGTTCTACAGTAAGCCACCGTTGTGTTGGGTTTGAACGCCGAGTCACTCATTTTTCAGTCTTGTTTTCAGTGGTCTCGGTATCGGATCGTCAACACGTGACTTAGTTGTCATCGGCTCGGTTTCGGTCTCGCACGGCGTTGCACATTCCTCCCCTCTCGCCTCATACGCACACCTTATCACTCCCTCTTTTATCATTTTCCTGCTCACCCTCACCATGCTGCAATGGACATCAATGCCAACACTGATCCGAGTCGAAGGCTTCTGCCTGCTGGCACCGTTCGTACGCCATCGTCCCCGTGTCGTTCCACCTTGTTCAACAATCGCCTCTGCCACGCCACCCTTTATAATGGTGCGGAACACATTCGGATTGTCCTTTCACTGATCTCTGTAGCCCATGTCACTGTGTGCACGGGCCTATCGCCAATTGTGTCGCAGTTCACTCGTGTGCGGAGACAATGTCCAGTTGACACCATGACTATGACAGGGTGATCACGACTACAACCAAAATGGTGACGAGGCAATCACAGCGACAACGGCGATGAGGCAGCCGTACCATGGCGAAGGCGATCGCGACGATGGCCCCAAGACGATCGCGCTGATAGCAACAAGGCGGCGGCGGGCGACAAGGAAGCCACGACGACGGCGACGGGGTGACCGCAGAGTGAAGGCGATGGCAACGAGGTGCAACAATGACCACCGGGCGACGACGACGAGTCTTGGGATGGACTTGTACAGTACATCTAACTTGTATTGGCATTGGGCTCGGCATTCTCTCGACGCTAGGTATGTGTTTTTTGGAGTTCATGACATTTTCTCCTGACTTAATTGTCCTGCCTAGTGATTGCCTTGACTTAGGACCCTCGCCCAACAGAGCCATGTCACAATCGCGACTACGAGAACGACAGTGCCGACTGCGATTACAATGACGATTGTGACCGGCGGTGGTTATCGTGTGGCGATCATGAGGCGGTGACGAGGTAATACGGGGCGACTACGGTGACGACAAGGCAGCTGCAATAGGCGACTATGATGAAGTGATGGCGACTCGGACGGTGCGGCGACTACGATGTCCACGGCGACGGCGATGAGGAGCTACAAATTATTATGGGGTAACAGTGACGATGGTCATGTGTACTACTAGTAGACATAGATAATTATGGGGTACTACAATGGCTGCCACCAGCTTCCATACCCCTGCGGGTTAAGGGTAACCCGCCGAACCCACACGAACCCGTCATACCCGCCTGGACCCGTACCCGTTTGCACGGGAACCCGTACCCGTAGTCGCGGGTACAGGTTTCAGCGGGTACGGGTACGGGTAGCCCCAAAATTACCCGGGGGTGACCCGTGGTAATCCCTAATTATGCCATGCCGGCTTTGCCTCGTGCTCTGCCCCGCAACCCGCTGTCCCGCCGCCGCGCTCTCAGATGATGAGAGTACATGCCAGCCATGAGCCCTCCGCGTCCCGCGTGTCCTCCAGGCACCGAGACCACGCCGGCCACCTGCACAGCCGAACGTGCTCGGCCTCTCCCCGTCGTGTCACCCCCCAGGAAGGCGTCCTCGCTCGCGCTCCCCTCGCGCCAGCCAGGGTACCGCCTCAGACCGCCCGGATTCGCATCCCCGAGGCACGGCCAAGCGTACCAAGCCAGACATGCCCGAGTTTTTTCCGTCCGGCGCAGGCCCGTGTGGGGGAGTCTGCGCAGCGTGCCTCGGCCTCCACGAACATGCCTTTTCCAAGTGCGATGGTGTCAAGCATTGGGATGGATCACCAAGCATCGCCAGAAAAAACGGGCAGGGAAGGCTGGTCATGGCAGACAGCCTCCCTGTGTGCTTTGACTGGCAAATCCCGAGGGGATGCCCCTCAGCGAGCCACCCCCGAGCGTCACAGATGCTCCGGGTGTGGGAAACCCGATCACGGCGCGCAATCTTGCCCTCGAGCAGAGAAGGCGTAAGCCCCTTACCCTGTACGACCAGGACGCCTGGGCGTCAGAGCTCACGCGCCTCGGCCTCCTCCCCAAATATCCCAATCTCATACAGAGCTTCGCAGTCGGCTTCGATCTGGGCATTCCCATCATTTCCCGCACTTTCACCCCTCCGAATCATGCTTCCATTAGTTCGCTCATTAATGTATATAATTCCATTGTCGAACATGAATTCGAAATGGGCCGTTACAGTCGGCCCCCTTCACGCGTAAGCAACTGGAGGCCAGTCTCGGCCCCTTCCAATCCTCCCCCCTGTCCCTGGTCCCCAAAACGTCCCAAACCGGGAAAATACCAAGCTGTCCACAATTTTTCCCATCCGCACAGCCCTCTGCCCGAGGCGGCGGCGATTAATGCTGCCATTGACAGCAATGACTTCCTGTGCATGTGGGGCACCTTTGCTGCGGTCGCCCTGCTCATCGCCCGTCTCCCCCCCGGATCCCAGGCCTCGGTGCACGACGTGGCAGAGGCCTACAGGACCATTCCGGCTGCCCCAGCCCAATGGCCAGGCCTCGTCATTCGCTTGCAAGCGGACAACCAATTCGCAGTCAATGTCTGCAACAATTTTGGCCTCACCTCTGCCAGAGGCGTGTACGGAATGGTTGCCGATGCCGGTGCGGACGTGTTCCGGGGCCACGGCATCGGCCCTTTGGCCAAATGGGTCGACGACCACATTTTCTTCAGGGTCCCGCGGAGCCACCTCGCCGAGTACAACTCGCAACGAGCGCTGTGGCATGCCGAGATCTGCACGCAGGGTGGGCAGGTGCAGGATGGCAGTCGCCTCTGGTTCAAGGGTAAGATCCAGCCCGATGACGCCCCAGAAGAATTCACCGAGGACTGTGGGTTCGCACTGCAGGACCTGGCGGATGCCTCCTCACGCTCCGAGCAGGACACCGCGTTCGCGTACGCAGACAGCGACATCGACGCAGTCTCATCGCGCCTCGGCATCCGATGGGAATCGTCAAAATCGATTCCCTTTGCGACCGAGGTCCCCTACCTCGGCCTTCGCTGGAACCTGCACACCCGCGTGGTGCACCTGCTCGAAGGGAAGAAAGCCAAGTACCTCGCAGCGATTGCAGAGTGGGAAACCCGACGCGTGCACGACCTCCTCGAGACCCAGAGGCTCTACGGCAAGCTCCTGCACGCTTCGCTGGTTATGCCATCCGGACGGGCCTATCTCACCAACCTGGAGGCCATGTTGGCCTCCTTCAGTGACAGTCCTTTCGTACCGCACACCCCACCCCGCGACACTCCGCGCGATCTTGAATGGTGGAAGCAGCGCCTCGGCCGCGTCGAGTTCTCCCGAGTCATCCCAAAACCCACCCCCCTCATCGACCACGACGCCTACTCCGACACGAGTTCTGGATTTGGCATGGCCATCACCATCGGCCCCAGATGGCGGGCATGGCGCCTCGTTGACAGCTGGAAGTCCCAAGGGAGGGACATCCAATGGGCCGAGGCCATTGGCTTCGAGCTCCTCATCCTCGGTCTACGCTCGCGTGCAAGCGAGGGCGAATACTTCAAGGTATATGGGGACAATAGAGCAGTCGTCGAGGGATGGTGGAAAAAATCCAGCGCCAATAAGCCTACCAACCGCGTATTCCGCCGCGTACTCAAGCTTGCGGAGGGCAGTGACTGGTCGATACACACTAGATATGTCCCCAGCGCGCAGAATCCCGCCGACGCTCCCTCCTGAGGGGTATACCCTCCCCCTGAGCTCCTCCTCGACTGCATCCACATCCCAGAAGAGGTCCGGCCTTTCCTCGTTGACGTCGGAGCTGGCCAACCCGACGAGAGCCGCCGTCGTTAACCGGCTAACACGCCCAGACAACGCTCTGCACGCATCGCCAGGCCTCGACACGAGGGAAGCCAAGCGGCGAAAATCCCTTGACACGAGGCCGTGTCAGCTGTCGATACCCCCCCACCACGGCCCCCCCACATAAGAGGCCAGCCCCTTACGCCCCCTCCCTCACCCCTCGTCCCTCCCACCTTTGCCCCCACTGCTTCGCCAGGGATCGCCTGAGATTATGGACCCCAGCCCCCGCCCTAACCCCATCCACGGGCACTTCCGCACTCGGCCCAGCGGAGATGGAGCGCATAAAAGACACGATGGTGCACGCATGGGAGGAGGATACGCGCGCCGCGTATGGCTCAGGCCTTCTGATGTGGCACTGCTTCTGCGACAACAAGGGAATACCAGAGCCGGCCAGAGCCCCTGCCGCCCAGGATCTCCTATCTGCCTTCATCGCCTACATGGCGGCAGCGTACTCCGGCAGAACCATATCCAACTACCTCAATGGGGTTCGCGCCTGGCACACCCTGCACAGCGTCCCCTGGGTCTTGAACCAGAAGGAAATGGACGCCATGTTGCGGGCCGCCCACAAATTAACCCCGGAATCCGCGAAGAGGAAGAAGCGTCTCCCCTACACCCCCGACTTCATCGCGGCCGTCCGGCAGCACCTCAATCTCAAGGATCCCATGGATGCGGCAGTATTTGCCTGCCTCACCACCTGCTTCTATGCCTCGGCCAGGCTCGGCGAGTTCACGGTTCGCACCCTGGAGAGCTTCCGCCCGAGCGCCCACATCACCCCCCGGAACCTCTCCTACGACCAGGACCGCAACGGCTGCAAAGTCACCGTGCTCCACCTTCCCACCACCAAATCCGCCGGCAACGAAGGCGAGGACGTTTATTGGGCCTCGCAAAACGGGGACACGGACCCCACGGCCGCCCTGCTGAACCACCTTCAAGTCAACCAGCCGTACGAGACGGCGCATCTCTTCACGTATCGGGCCAAGAGCGTGCGTCGCCCACTCACCAAGACGAAATTCCTCGAGAGGATAGGGAAGGCTGCACGCGCAGCCGGCCTCGAGCCACTGCAGGGGCACAGCATACAAATTGGCTCCACCCTCGAGTACCTCATGCGCGGGGTTCCCTTCGACGTGGTGAAGGCCAAGGGGCGCTGGGCCGGGGACTCTTTCTTATTATACCTGAGGAAACACACCGTCATCATCGCCCCATACATCCAGGCCGCGCCCACCCTCCACGAATCCTTCATCCGCTACTCCATGCCCCCGGTTCGCTAGAGCCTCCCCGTGGCGCCGGCACGCCGTCCCTCCTTTCACCAGGTAAGCCATCGATTCCTAATATTAGGGGTACCGAGCCTCACTCGCCGCGTCATCGATTCCTAATAGGTTGGGTGTCGCGACCTCGGCTCGGCAGCAGAGACCCCCATCTTCGTTCGAGGAGCGCTTCGCGCTTTCGCCCATTATCTTCACGCTACCATAATAGCCTCCCCGTCTATAGCATTCCCTAATTACCTACAACGCTTGTCCTTACCCGAGTCCATTATCCAAATGTGATTGCAGTCTTCCGCTCTCGCGGCGTCGCAGGGGTTTCGTGCCGCATCCCAGCTATTTCTCTCCCCACTCCCTCTTGCCGGCGCCGCACGAAACCCTTCCCCGAGAAGCAAACCAGTGACTCACAAAGATGGCCGGTCTAAGGCAGAGCGAGGCACAAGCGGCGCCTTAGAGCATTGTCTTTGTGTGAGCGGGCATGGCGGCACGTGACTTATCCTTTCCTCGCCTGCCGCCACCTGCCCGCCCATTTTTCCAACCGGTCTAGAAAACCGGCATCTGTTCTTTTTTTTTTTTTTAAAAAAAACCATTTTATCCCGGGATGCATACCATGGGTACAGACCGGTCATAGCCGAGACTACATTTGAGAGCGTGTACTAAGTAACGGTAATAAAAGTTTGCAGGCCTTAGGGCCCACGTCCATCAGGCATCCGGATCGGTTGCACCTATTCATAAGCAATAATGCTGAGTGGTTGGCACCTGGCGTCAGATGCCTAGAGTTTCGTGGGGGGGTTGTGTGCCGTCCTCAGTTGGGTTCGGGCGGCACATAGGCGTCTGGTCCGGTTTCGGGCCTGGAGAGTGCGCGGGTCTCCTGCAGAAAGGTTAGGAAGCGGAGGGCGTTTTTCTTGTGTGAGGACAAGAGTTTGTTGTAGGGGATTGTGCGGCCGTACTTGACTACTCCAAAGGCGTGCCGCTTGAAGTAGAATCGTTGGCAGTGGTATAGCGCATGGGCGCTGGTGCGGAGTGGTTCTCCGCACGGGCATCGCAATGATTCCGGTGGGTCCGCCGGTCTGAAGCGGGTGGCGTACGAGCTCGTGAAGGCGTGATCTACCGCGACCTGGAAGGCCGCGGAGGTGGTGGCATCTGTTCTTTTGCCCACCCACCATGTTACAATCCACCCTACGGCCCGCCCGGAACGACCACTCGGAACTGCTGTCAGGCGCTCGAAAGCAGACTACGCCGAAGAAGAAGCGCAAATCTCAAGACTTGTGGCAGAACACGCCCAAGCACCCAAAGCTAAGTCACCAGTTGGGTATTACACATACGGAAGCGCTCAGAAACCTCAGGAATACTGGGAGTAGCGCACGTGACTTTAGCGCCGCCCGTCACGTGACCCTGACACGTGACCTGGCCTAGACCAGCACCAAATGGATCCAGATGAGCTTGTGCCTGGACCGAGGCTAGAACGCCTCATGTTTGTGACTCGTACGTGATTGTGCCTGATTTCTGATGGACTGTATGACTCGTGTTTCTTATCTCTGACTCATGCCATGAGGGCCTTACGCCATTGGCTGTCTGTTATCTCTGACTCGTTGTGACTCGTTCCTAGGATCCCTGTACTAGGATTTCGGAGTTCCAAGCTGGGGTTCAAACCTCCTTGGATGTGTATATAGGCTCTGGCTTATGGTCGCTGAAGACCTAAGCTTGACTTCTTGGATTATCCCACCCAACTCCTCTGCTAGCTACCTGAGCTGTTTGCAAAGTAGTGACGCTGTATAGAGGTCCCCTTGGTTGTCAATTCATCTTGTCCTGAATAGGGCTGCGCACCGAACCGTAACGGCGGACGGCCGTATGCCTTACGGGTACAGTACGGTTACGGAAAACCCGTAACCGTAGCCGTAGCTATTGGTCAGTGAGTCCACACGATACGGTGCGGTTTATAGTGCGGCCGTATACGGCTTTGGATCGGTCATACGGTTTGTGTAGTAAAAAAACAAGTTAGGGACTCGCGATCAATAATCACACGACATCAACGCGACCACCTCTTGATGCTTCGTGTAACGGAGTATGCTTGTCCCTCGTTGTGGCGACATTGAGATCTACACCATGCTCCAGTAGGGTTCGAACAACTCCCAAGCATCCATTCGCCGCTGCGTCAGAAGGTCTAAGAATGTGTCTAACTATCCTTCACAAAGCAACATGTGTGAGTCGGAGGCATTGTTTTACCAACATGAGAACTTGAATTGTCTTGGGAATGAGACTCGTTCGCCTCAGGGAAATCGTGTCGCTGTACGGAGCCGAGTCCGTGTGAGTTCGTAGGCGGAGGGGATCCCGCAGGGGTTACAGGTGCAGAGCTGGGAGAGCTGGGTCCGAAGCGATGGCAAAGGCGAAGGCCGTTGCGAGTGCGAACGGACGAGACCGGAAGCGAGCGTGGACGAGCGAAGTGAGAGCGAGACGAAAGGGATGCCGTCCGAAGCGGCGAGACGAGGCAAGGTGACGATACGATGTCCTTCGAGTGCCCGCGGTAGGGCCTGGCTTCCGGGGTGATCGCGCAGCGAGAGGAAAAGAGGGGAAAACCGACACTGTCATTTCCGAGTCCAGAACGCGAGGTTTAAATACAAGTAGGACAGTAGCTACCCAGACAGACAAGTAGGTGGGAATAGAGAAGTAAGGTAAGGAATAGAGGGAAGTGACATAGGAAGGCGAAACGAGACGAGACGGGACGATCGAGATGGACAAAAGGGAGATGGGCGTAGAAACGAGAACCCGAAACGGATTAACTAGCTGAAAGATAGCGAGCGTACGAAAATAACAATCAAAGGGGGCCGAGACACGATGACGCACGATAATAGAGTCCTCCTCCTCCGAGTCTGACGACGGGCGCGATGATCCGCGCGACCTCTAACGGTGTCTTGTAGGTAGCCCAGGGTAGTGAGAGCGGGTGAGCTGTGGTCTTGACATCTTGAAAGGGATAGGAGAGATGGGCGATGCGACGAGTTCAGGGTGTTGAGGAACCAAGACGGCACGAGGCGCGGGGACGCGCGGCCTGTCGCTCCAAGGAACTCTTCAAGTTCGTTGACAAAAACAGCCCGGGCCTGAGCGCATGGTCACTTGAGAGGGACTGAGGGTGACTTGATGATTTGAAGACCAGCCTGGAGGAGGGGAGGTGGTGCCAGAAATGCAGAGGAGGGTGTGAGTAGCACCGGTTCGTGTAGCGACGGTTGAGTTGCGTGTGGAAATGGAAAATGCGGCGTTGTTGGCGCTTCGTCTGGAAATGCATGCGACAGGGCAAGCGACTATTTCAGTGCTGTGTTGTGAATTGTTGGCTCTGCAACATCCGGGTCAACCGTAGACGGCCGATTCGTACCGTAGCCAAATGGATGTTACGGTTGCCAAACCGTACCGTAACCGTACCGTAGGGAAGGACAGAATCGCCTTCACGATACGGAACACGTGACCGTACCGTATTATCCGTAGACCGTATTATACGGTCACGGCACGCAGCCCTAGAAGCCAAGGGGTTGGCTGCCTTTCGAAATGAGGTAGTCATTCAACAAAGAGATGGTGCCTGCCACTGTCTGTGAGTTGGCGATCAGCTGGGTTGCTCGGAGGATGAGAGAAGAGAAGACAGACGGGTGCAGAACCACTCGTGTCGGACGTGTGTCCGCAAGTGTGTCCGAGTTGCCCTCCTATGATGGTAAGGAACTCGATCCGCCTGCGAGGAGATATCGGGGGATCCGCGGCCTAGAGGACTGCACAAATACAAAGTAAATAACAGGTCAGGTCAGGTCAGGTCAGGTCAGGTCAGGTCAGGGTCGTGAACAGACTTGTAGAGGCCGCTATACTTGTCACCAAGGTTCTGGAGGAAGGTAGATATCATCATATCGCATCCGCCTGGTAGGGTTGGCGTGCAAAGTAGATCGAGAAGCCACCGCTAGACATGCTCGCCGCGACCTCGGGGTCGTGGCCCGTCGTGCCACCAACGCTAGTGACCCACGGACCTACGAAAGCACGGCCTGGTGAGAGACTGTACTTACGCCTGTATACTGCATACAAGGAGAAAAAAAAAAGAAATACCACATACAAGTTGCGGGAAAGACGGGGAGGAACTGGACAGATTCTCCGGAGCTGTGCAGGACCAAGCAGTCCCCACCGCCGGCGCCATAGTCACCGCTCGCAAAGAGGATGCTCACGCTGCGTAAACCAAGCTGACCGAATAGGGCGCACACGCTCACCACATACTCCAGCTGCGTGTTATGCTCGTACCCGCCATACGACGTGCTGATTGTCTGCGGGATGTTGACATTGTCTTGGTCAAGTAAATAGTTTAACCACTGGATGTATGGATCATCTGTTAATGATGTTGGCGTGCCGCCTGTGCCATAGTAGATGTGTCGCGTAGGGTACATAGCTTCTGCGTACAGAATGTCCGGGTTCGCCTCGAGGCCGGGGTTTCCCGGATCGTACCCCCCCGGGCCGGGGCCCCGCCGTTTATCTGAGTCACAGTGAATGTCGCGTCTTCCCCATCGGTGCGATATTCATTCATGAAAAGCGCCAGGTCCTGCGGGCTCGGGTACTGCCCTCCATAGCTCGCAATCCCGAGCGCGTTCCGGTCCGTCGCTTTGGGAGCGTAGCCCAACGTTTTGTACAGCCAGCGCAGGTACGACGGCGTGACACCATCTTCGTCGCGTCTCGATAGCACCGACCCCGCCTTCCCCCCGTACCTCGACTGCCGTGCTGAGGTGCATCCGTGGTCTCATTCCCTCCGTGAGCGGAGGGCTGAAGTAAGTCGTCGGGACGATCGTTTGTATGTGCGCATGCAGGACCTCTGGGAGCGAGTAGTTGATCGTGCGGAGAACGGTGTCGTTCGTCTCGACATGTTGGTAGAGCTGGTACGATGCGCCGAGGATACGATTAGCTTGGGACACGGACACGCCGACGACCCTCAACCAGTTGCCACCGAGTGTCATTGAGACGGAGGAGGAAGGAATGTCGTAGTGTCCAAGCCAGGAACTGACGGGGTCGAGGGTGTCCGGGTGCGGCGCGACGACCTCGGCGACCTGCTCTTTAGATAAGTGCGCTCCGTATCTCCCATGGGGCGATGACACTGGTGGGTATATACACGCACAAATGGGCGGTGTAGGGACGTACCTCGAATGCCCAGGGTCGCTGACCTCGTACAGCGCTTCAACCAAGGCGTCCTCGCGGTGGGACTTGAGCGCGAGGCGGAGGTCGATCGTGGTCTCATTGGACGGGTGGCCCAGGCTCTCCCAGTTCTTCGGGACAGTACCCCATGCATGCTTCACCTTCATTCCGTCCCAACGTGACGTGACGGACGTTGCGAAGCCACAAAGGAGCGGGGCTGAAAAGGTGGCGAGCACAGAGAGAGCGTGGCAGCGCATGTTAACAGAAGCCAGGCCAAGCCCAGCCATAGGTGACGCGGTGACGGCCCAGCGAGGGCTTTGGCCGGGCTCGGGAGAGCTAAAAGCCAAAGCCAGCGGCTCAAGCGCTCAATGCATCAGCGCATCAACGTTGAACGTTGACCGGTGTCCCTACATGCAATACAACATTTACAGTGACTGGTAGGGATTTCAAGTCACTCTCGACACCTCCAATCTCTATTCGACGACTGATCACAGACTCATTGTGTGCTCGTCAAACTACTGCACTTCAAGGGACACCGACTACCAAGGCCACTACGGCGACTTAATACTAAAGAAGATCGCAGAAGTACTTAGTAAGGTGATAACTGACAAGGCGCAAGGTGCGCAATGGAGGGGCGATCGTCGAGGGATCAATTTAAAACAGATAGCAGAGAGGAGAGAGATAGCCCGATCTGGAAGGCGCTGAAGTCGTTTGGCGTCTACACGAGGCACCTCATGTCGACACCCTGAATAAGTATACTCTCGCGTCCCTCTACCTCGACAGTCTTTCACACTCACTCTCATCCCCCAGTTGTTCATTCGTTCTATGTCTCAGATTTCATCGACTCCGGCGTCCTTGTCCAACTTCCAGCCCATCTTCAATGCTGCCTTGAAAGCGTATGAGAAAAAGACCAAGAAGGACCTTCTCAAGCATCCGCTCTCAGTACAGCTCCGAGCCTGTCACTCCTCCATTGACATTCTTTCCGTCCTTCAGGATACAGTCGAAGAATTCGATCAATCCAGGAGGGCAGACGAGAGGTTATTACGGTGGCTGAACCCGACTATCAATGTCCTCCACGCATTCTCTGCAACTCTCGGCGAACTCGTGAGTTATCCGACCAACCTGTCTACACGCTACCGTTATACTAATGTCGCAGGCATTCTCACCTGCAAATGTGGTCTTCGCTGGTGTTGGGGTTCTCCTCCTTGTGAGTACCCTTCGCCTTTGTGAGGCAATTCCTATACCGAGATCTGTCGCAGGCAGCCAAGGAGGTCGATGCGAGTCAAGATACCCTCATTGACCTTTTCGAACGCATTGAGGGCTTCTTTAAGCGCCTCGAGTCTTATACCGCAGTACGGCCAACAGACGCAATGACCGGCGTAATTGTGAAAATAATGACCGAAGTGCTGAACATCTTCGCGATTTCAACGAAGGAGATTCGGCAGAGTCGAGCGAGTGTGTTGCTCTCTGCGATATATATAATTGCGCCTAATCTTTACTCAGAAAAATATCTGAAGAAGCTTGTCGGAAAGAAGGAGATAGAAGACGCTTTGATGCGACTAGACAAGTTGACGCAAGAGGAGGCTCTAATGGCGGCCGCAGAGACCCTGAGGCTAACGCACATCGTCAACGACAAGCTGACTACTGTTATGGATGGTAAGTCCTGTATGTTACCTACTCGAGGAACCTCATGCTGAGCGTGCATACGTTTATTAGACGGAAAAGAAACGAAGCAGGTACTCCAACAATTGGCAAGCAGCGTCACGGTAGACGACGTGAAATGTTTGTGACCCACCCCGTCGTTCTGGCTGTAGTGCCTATAACGTGCTCACAGGGAGAAAAATCCTCAAGGAATGGGTATTTCCCCCGGATCCATCGACGAATCACGATATCGCGTACGAGCTTCACCATGGGGGAACTGCACAGTGGTTCTTCCAAGGCGGCATGTTCAGCGAATGGAAGTCGACTGGCTCTTTCTTGTGGATCCATGGCAAACGTACGTCCTTCTAATTCTTCACCAATCGACCCCTCATCACCGTCCACATTCTTAGCGGGCTCAGGGAAGACCGTCCTTTGGTTCGTCATCAATCAGTACTCTACACCTCGGATGAGCTCAGCTTGCATTACAGCTCCGCAATCGTACAAGAGATCGTAACTTTAAGCAAGGCGGGATTGGCATCGATGGGGTACTTTTATTTCGACTTCAGGGATCTTGACAAGCAACACATCCGAAACCTCCTCCCCTCTCTTCTCATTCAGCTTTCCGCTCAGTCCGATCCTTGTCGAGACATCCTCTCCCGTCTTTATTCAGAACATGATAATGGCGAAAAGAAGCCGAGGGTCGGTAAGATGACACAATGCCTCAGGGACATGCTCACAATTCCCGACCAACGCCCAATTTACCTTATCTTGGATGCCCTCGATGAGTGCCCAAACTCGTATGGGATCCCGTCCCCTCGTGAACAAGTTCTTGCGCTTGTCAAGGACCTGGTTGATCTTCGCCTACCTCATCTTCACATCTGCGTCACCAGCCGCCCTGAGTTCGATATTTGGGCCACTCTTGGGCCCTTGGCACTTCACCGTGTGTCCCTCCATGATGAAATCGGACAAAAGAAAGATATCGTCGATTACATCATTTCCGTCGTATATTCTGGCTCTGAGACGATGATGAAGAGGTGGCGAGAGGAGGACAAGAAAATGGTCGTTGACGGGCTCTCAGAAAAGGCCGACGGAATGTAAGGGCATTCATCACTCTAACATCGTTATGACAGTTCATGACTCGATCCAGGTTTCGATGGGTGTTCTGTCAACTAGAAACACTACGACAATGCCTTCCGCAATGCGTTCGGCGAACTCTAAATGAGCTTCCAGAGACACTGGACGAGACATACGAGCGGGTCATGATGGAGATCAAGAAGACCAATCAAGCGCACGCGTATCGCCTGCTTCAATGCCTCACGGTGGCAGTTCGACCTCTTTCCGTCGCGGAACTCGCGGAACTACTCGCGTTTGACTTCGATGTGGCGAAGGGTGGGATCCCTAAGCTGAACCCGGACTGGCGGTGGGAAGAGCAAGCAGTACTTTCAACGTGCTCAAGTTTAATCACCGTCGTTCCCGGTCACGGACCCCCGGTTGTTCAATTTTCGCATTTTTCTGTGAAGGAGTTTTTGATGTCGGATCGGCTCGCAACTTCAACGGGAGACATCTCGCGGTACTATATTTCTCTCAAAGAGGCTCACACGGTGCTTGCCCAGGCTGTCTTGGTGCTCTACTCCGGGACCCCGACGTTAACAACGGCACCGACAGCGCACCTCTGGCTCGATATGCCGCTGAGCACTGGGTGACTCATGCTCAGGTCGAGAACGTCGCCTCACAGATTCACGATGGGATGGAGCACCTCTTTGATCCAGACAAACCCTACTTTGAAGCGTGGGTCCGGTTGCACGACGTCGATCACATTAACTATTCCGGAATCATACCAGATCCTGTACCCGGAGCAAGACCGTTGTATTATGCTGCTTTGTGTGGACTTCATGAGCTAGTCGAACACTTCACTATCAAGTATCAGCAATACGCAAGTGCTAGAGGCGGTCATTGCGGGACTGCATTACACTCGGCATCTTCTGCAGGTCATCTCCAGATTGTGCTGTCACTGCTTCGGCACGGTGTAGGCGTCAACGTTCCAGGTGGCGGGGACGGCACACCACTACTATTTTCATCACGGTCGGGGCACCTTGACGTTGTTCAATGTCTACTCGAACACGGCGCAGATGTTGGTTTGCGGGACTATCGCCACAATACACCGCTAAATTGGGCAGCAAATGGCGGGCACTTCGACCTCGTTCGGGTGCTTCTTGAGCACAACGCAGATGTTGATTCCCGGGACTGTAACGGCCGGACTCCCTTGCACGACGCAATATGGGGTTACAGCCCCAAAGGTGATTGTCCCCGGGTCGTGCGGTTATTACTGAAGCATGGTGCAGATGTAAACGCACGGGATCTTCGTCACCGGACACCATTACATCTGGTGTCAATGGGTCAATCAAGTCTCGATGTCGCGTGCATTTTACTAGAGCACGGCGCAGACATAGATGCTGAGGGTGAGAAGGGAAGGACTCCGGAGGCATTGGCGTCGCTGCAAGGACGGGACGAGATCGCGCGGTGGCTGTCCGAATTTCGTTCTGGGAGAGCATAAACGTAGTGTCACCTAGTTTATTGACTACTAGTAGCGTAATGTGGTTCGCGTTCTTTAGTTTTCTCTCTACCTGTCTGCTTGATTTCTCCTGCCACAGCTTGAGCCCACCATACTCAAGTAGACAGCTTGCGGTTCCATACCCTTCGACATACATAGCATGCTAGATGATGTTTTGATGTCCGAGTCGTAGAATCCAGCGCCACCCGCGGGGAAAGACCTCGAACTTGAATCGCTATACTCTCCCTGGAAATACAGTCCCCTAGGACCAATGCAGCTCTAGCCCATAACAGGTAGACTAGTGACTGCTTACTCGACGGAAATTCTTGAGTCGCTCCGGGCACCCTCATTCCAGTCTAGACTCAGGGCCGACCCATCAAGTATTAGTTAAAATCAAACTGCTGGTATTATGCATTTAAAGGGGCACTACTCGGCTAGTGCACTCAAGTGGTAAGCACAGCGACCTCCGGCTCACATATAGCCCACGCAAAGCCTCCCAGCTATGTTACATTCCGGTCCAAGTTCCGGTCCCTTAGACGACGCTGAGAGAACTAGAATGCGAGGGACCGTGACCGATCGTCTCGAGGGGGGTCGTGGTGAGCAGTAGAACAGAGATGGAGGAGCGAGGAGCGAAATCGGCGGCGGGCAGAGACCGCGGAACTGTAGGACATGTTGAAAATCGAACGCGAGCACGGATACGGGTAGAAAGTCAATAAGCAGTCGCCGTGACCAACACTGGGAGGAGGCACACGAAAACTACTGATTATTTCGCATTGACAGGAAGGCCTAATACGTTAGCGACAAGCCCGGGCCCTGAGACGGCAGCAGCAGACGCAAGTCACGGTGCGGGGAAATGTGGTTGCCGGTTGCCGGCTAATTCACCCGGCCCGGCCACCGAAAGGTTAAGATTTGGTTGACCATCCGTGCGGTGCGCAGGATCCGGAGCCTTCCTTACATCTTTGTGAGTCGCTGGTTTGCTTCTTGGGGAAGGGTTTCGTGCGGCGCCGGCGAGAGGGAGTGGGGAGAGAAATAGCCGGGATGTGGCACGAAACCCCTGCGACGCCGCGAGAGCGGAAGACTGCGATCACATTTGGATAACAGACTCGGGTAAGGACAAGCGTTGTAGGTAATTAGGGAATGCTATAGACGGGGAGGCTATTATGGTAGCATGAAGATAATGGGCGAAAGCGCAAAGTGCTCCTCGAACGAAGATGGGGGTCTCTGCTGCTGCCAGTGAGCCGAGGTCGCGACGGGTGGGTGGGAACCTCCCGGGGCGATGTGAGGGGCTGTGGTGAAAGCGGTGAACCACATCATCGATCCCATAGCATAAGGGAGTGGTGTGTAACGCTCCACCGGGCATTGCCTTCTAACACCACGTGCTAGGCTCGTCGGGTCCTAACGGTCACACTTCAAGACGACTTGGGAAAGTCGTACACGTGAAATCTCGGAGGAGAGATGGAGTAAAGTGGCCCAAAGAATGCAGAGGGCGCAAAAGAGGAGAGTGGAGAGGATTGCAGAGGCAGACAGCGTGCAGGGGAAAGCGGGAATGAGGAAAGAGGTGGCTTCAGGACTAGGGCTGCGCGCCGTGACCGTATAATACGGTCTACGGATAATACGGTACGGTCACGTGTTCCGTATCGTGAAGGCGATTCTGTCCTTCCCTACGGTACGGTTACGGTACGGTTTGGCAACCGTAACATCCATTTGGCTACGGTACGAATCGGCCGTCTACGGTTGACCCGGATGTTGCAGAGCCAACAATTCACAACACAGCACTGAAATAGTCGCTTGCCCTGTCGCATGCATTTCCAGACGAAGCGCCAACAACGCCGCATTTTCCATTTCCACACGCAACTCAACCGTCGCTACACGAACCGGTGCTACTCACACCCTCCTCTGCATTTCTGGCACCACCTCCCTCCTCCAGGCTGGTCTTCAAATCATCAAGTCACCCTCAGTCCCTCTCAAGTGACCATGCGCTCAGGCCCGGGCTGTTTTTGTCAACGAACTTGAAGAGTTCCTTGGAGCGACAGGCCGCGCGTCCCCGCGCCTCGTGCCGTCTTGGTTCCTCAACACCCTGAACTCGTCGCATCGCCCATCTCTCCTATCCCTTTCAAGATGTCAAGACCACAGCTCACCCGCTCTCACTACCCTGGGCTACCTACAAGACACCGTTAGAGGTCGCGCGGATCATCGCGCCCGTCGTCAGACTCGGAGGAGGAGGACTCTATTATCGTGCGTCATCGTGTCTCGGCCCCCTTTGATTGTTATTTTCGTACGCTCGCTATCTTTCAGCTAGTTAATCCGTTTCGGGTTCTCGTTTCTACGCCCATCTCCCTTTTGTCCATCTCGATCGTCCCGTCTCGTCTCGTTTCGCCTTCCTATGTCACTTCCCTCTATTCCTTACCTTACTTCTCTATTCCCACCTACTTGTCTGTCTGGGTAGCTACTGTCCTACTTGTATTTAAACCTCGCGTTCTGGACTCGGAAATGACAGTGTCGGTTTTCCCCTCTTTTCCTCTCGCTGCGCGATCACCCCGGAAGCCAGGCCCTACCGCGGGCACTCGAAGGACATCGTATCGTCACCTTGCCTCGTCTCGCCGCTTCGGACGGCATCCCTTTCGTCTCGCTCTCACTTCGCTCGTCCACGCTCGCTTCCGGTCTCGTCCGTTCGCACTCGCAACGGCCTTCGCCTTTGCCATCGCTTCGGACCCAGCTCTCCCAGCTCTGCACCTGTAACCCCTGCGGGATCCCCTCCGCCTACGAACTCACACGGACTCGGCTCCGTACAGCGACACGATTTCCCTGAGGCGAACGAGTCTCATTCCCAAGACAATTCAAGTTCTCATGTTGGTAAAACAATGCCTCCGACTCACACATGTTGCTTTGTGAAGGATAGTTAGACACATTCTTAGACCTTCTGACGCAGCGGCGAATGGATGCTTGGGAGTTGTTCGAACCCTACTGGAGCATGGTGTAGATCTCAATGTCGCCACAACGAGGGACAAGCATACTCCGTTACACGAAGCATCAAGAGGTGGTCGCGTTGATGTCGTGTGATTATTGATCGCGAGTCCCTAACTTGTTTTTTTACTACACAAACCGTATGACCGATCCAAAGCCGTATACGGCCGCACTATAAACCGCACCGTATTGTCACGATCTCGTGCCATCCTGTCTGTTTCCGACTCGCCTGGTGTCTCCCTGCCTCATGTCTGCTTTCTGGAAGCTTCTACTTACTTCTCGTGTTTCATACAGTGTTCCGGCCTCATGTCGTGGAGCTGCCAGCAAATGTATGCGCTGGCACTTGTAAACCCTGTACCCTGCCTCCTAGTATAAAGTCTACTGTTGTGTACTTGTATTCGGTATTCTGGTCTTTGAAGAATATAGCCCACTTCTCTTCCAGCCTCCACTTGTCCCCTCTGCTTTGCTACAGAGTCACTGTCCGCTCTCTCGCTTAGTCAGCGACCCGGCCCGTTCGGCCCATCTTGAGTCCCTTGGACTGTAAACGAACTCACGGAACCTACGCGAGCCATTGCTCGAAGTCCTGAATACACGTACGTCTGAAAACGATCCGGGTGATCGTAACATAAGACCAGAATCCCCTAACCGACCCCGCGTGGAACGTACCGCACGCGGCCAACACCTTGCACCACCGACTTCCCGCGTTGCGACGCGAGAAAAACACAAGACTAGCTCTCTCAACACGTAGCATCACACCGTGGCGAGCTTATCACTAGACCTCCCAGAAAACGACGATTGGATAGAAGTATACCGTCGACGGCACGACGACCTTCCACCCCACGTCCTCGGAAAAGCGTACTGGCACCAAGCTGAACACTACGGCGTCCTTGACCGTCGCCCCGGATACCGCGCGCAGATAAACACCACCTTCCACTACGTTGAGTTCATTAACCATTCGTGGTTCATATTAGAAAAACGCGGTGACGAGTTCACAACTCGAAGTTCGCTTCGCATAGCCCGAGAGAACATCTACGGCCTAGGTTGGTGGAACGCAGAAGACGAAGAAAACCCGGAACGAACAACAGAACCAGCTGCAGATATCAGCAACGAGCAAACGATCGAAGCAATTACCATCGATCCCGTCGACGAACTTGTTGCAACCCTCGAGCAGCTCGCGCCATTAGACACCCATACCGGCCTGACGAATTCCGACGACGAAGCCAACATCGTCGAACCAGTCAGCGCAACACTACCCGCGTTTCCGGCCTACGCATACATCGCCGCGGCTCCAGTAATCAACGTCCTACCAGTACCACCAGCCGCAATTCCCGTCGCGCCTCTTATGGCCGCAGTACCTCTCACCGGCGCCTTCAAAGGCAACCTACCAACCGTCTTCACGGGAAACCGCGCGGAAAGCGAACAATTTCTTCGGGAATTTCGCCAGTTTCGCCGCACCAACCGGAACCACGAGCTCGTTCTGAGCCCCTACCAGCGCGTCGGAATCGCGCTGGGCTTCATCCGAGGCCCCGCCGTAAACGACTGGGGAGATGCAGCAGAACGTACGTTAGACGCTGCTACAACACGAACCGCTAACCCTCTGGCGGAGACGGACGAGACGCTCTGGACCACCTTCGAGACAGAGTTCAAAGCGGCCTGGACCGACACGCTCAGTAAACAAAACACGTACCACCAGCTAACTGCGCTCGTGATGAGCGGGGAAGACATCGACGGATACATCGCGACGTTCGAGCGACTCGCGCACGTCGCAGAGTGGCACCGCGATGCCAGTGGCACGGTGGATGTCTTCCGCCGCGGCCTCACTGGCGCCATCCTCCGCGCATGCCTGCAGCGCAACACGGTTCCCGAAACCATGACGGAGTGGCAGACCGCCGCCCGCGCAGAAGTACAGCGCGCGCGCACCATCGCCAGCTGCTTCGCCACGCGCGGGGCCCGCGCATCGCGGAAACCTGACCCTGCATTGTACACCCCTAACCTCGCACCCCCCTTACCAGTGCCCGCGTCAGACGGCGTCGTCCCGATGGACGTCGACGCCGTCACGACGACCAGACCTCGATACCCCTCTCCGCTCACCGACGCCGAACGCGAGCGGTGTCAAAAGGAAGGGCGATGCTTCCGCTGTCGGCAACAGGGACATATGTCAACCGCCTGCCCCCAGAAACTGCGAACGCCGGCCGCGCAGATCAGTGCCGCGTCCGTATCCACCGCACCAACGCTGTCCCGTGCGCCGCCCCAGCCCACCGAGATCAACGCCGCCACCGTCAAGGGGCACCTCTTGGGACTCAGCTCGTACGAGCGGCAGAACATCATTGCCGACCTCCTCCTGATGGGCGGGTCCGAACTCGATTCCGACGACGCTGCCGCGCACATCAACGCGCTCGAACTTGACTTCGTCCCAGCGTTTGCCGCCCCAGACTCGCCCCCGCCGCGTCCACCGCGTAGTCCGCGTCGCCCGTCCAGCCCGCGGATCGCGCCACCGCCCCTGCCCGTTGTCGAGGGCGACAACGCTCTAACGGGGGGGTAAATTCTGGGATTTCCTCACCCACGTCCTCCATTTTGAGCTCATTATCGTCGATCGACGAACCGCCGCGCCCAGACAGAAGCAGAGTCACCTCACCAGCAGTAGACAACGCCGACGAATTCGACTTCGAGGCGTTCTACACCAGCTACATGGACGACAACCACCTGTCCGAAAACCTCGCAGCTTCCGTCGCGATCTCAGCGTCATCGCCCACGGACCACGGCGGCAACGAGCAGGCACCACACGACGACGTGTCGGTGTACCTGCGATCCCCGTACGCCCCCATCTTCCTCCAGAACGCGTTCGAGATGCCGCGCGACCCAGACAAAGTCGCGCCAGCCACCTCACGTCCAATCACAAGACAGCACCACCGCGCTAAAGCAGCAGTGACTACGCCACGCCCGAACACAAACGCGAAAGCCACGCGCAACAGCGACAGACAGACTCGCTGCGCGCAAACCCGTTCCCCGCCCGCGCTCGTGGGCATCTGCCCTACGCGCGATAGGGGTCAAACCAACACGACCACCGCCAACCGCATCCACGCCTGGCTCGCGCGGATCGTCTACGAGCCGCCACCGCGTCTCGACTCGCAACGCGCTCCCGCAACACGCAACCCCGTAGCCGACGAACGTGCAGACCACGCCCTGCGTGATTACGGGTACGAATACAGAGACGCGCGACGTGAAGACTAACTAGATCATTCGAGGACGAATGAACCAAGAGGGGGGCTTATGTCACGATCTCGTGCCATCCTGTCTGTTTCCGACTCGCCTGGTGTCTCCCTGCCTCATGTCTGCTTTCTGGAAGCTTCTACTTACTTCTCGTGTTTCATACAGTGTTCCGGCCTCATGTCGTGGAGCTGCCAGCAAATGTATGCGCTGGCACTTGTAAACCCTGTACCCTGCCTCCTAGTATAAAGTCTACTGTTGTGTACTTGTATTCGGTATTCTGGTCTTTGAAGAATATAGCCCACTTCTCTTCCAGCCTCCACTTGTCCCCTCTGCTTTGCTACAGAGTCACCAAGAGAGTCACTGTCCGCTCTCTCGCTTAGTCAGCGACCCGGCCCGTTCGGCCCATCTTGAGTCCCTTGGACTGTAAACGAACTCACGGAACCTACGCGAGCCATTGCTCGAAGTCCTGAATACACGTACGTCTGAAAACGATCCGGGTGATCGTAACACGTATCGTGTGGACTCACTGACCAATAGCTACGGCTACGGTTACGGGTTTTCCGTAACCGTACTGTACCCGTAAGGCATACGGCCGTCCGCCGTTACGGTTCGGTGCGCAGCCCTATTGGCTTCCTCAACCCTTCATCACGTCTGGCTCAAACCCAGGCTGTAACACTGATGGATTCTCTGCTGTCGCCGGATGGGATCCCGTACGTCCGGAGTCCCTTCAGGCTCGTGTCTCTCGAACGTTGGTTGACTCTTGGCTCCATAGGTCACAGGTCTCGGGACTCTCGACTTTGAAAACTGGAGGAAATAATTGATGATCGACTGAGGAACTCAGGTACCTCAAGCATACAGGACCAACCGTCCACATAGACATCGCTTGTGCATACTATGGTGATATTTGCGGGCCAGTACAAGAGTACATATGTAAAACATTTATTCCGCACACCCCTTGAAGTGGACAAAAGAAAGATATCGCTGATTACGTCAATTCTGTCGTGTTCTCTGACTCTGAGACGATGATGAAGAGGTGGCGAAAAGAGGACAAGAAAATGCTTGTCGAGTTGCTCTCAGAAAAGGCCGACGGAATGTAAGGGCACAACCATCGTTCTGTCCTCGTTATGGCGGCTCATGACCCCTAAATTACCAGGTTTCGATGGGTGTTTTGTCAACTCGAAACCCTACGACAATGTCTTCCGCAATGCCGCGCGTCCGGTGTACTCTAAATAAACTCCCGGAATCTCTGGAAGAGACGTACGAGCGGGTCATGATGGAGATCAAGAAGGCCAACCAAGCGCCCGCATACCGCATGTTGCAACGCCTCACCGCGGCGATTCGACCCATTTCCGTTACTGAGCTCGCGGAACTACTCGCGTTTGACTTCAATGTGGCGAACGGTGGGATCCCGAAGCTGAATTCGGACTGGCGGTGGGAAGATCATGAGCAAGCAGTACTTTCAACGTGTTCAAGTTTAATCACTGTCCTCCCTGGGGGCGGCTACAGATCCCCAGCAGTTGTTCAGTTTTCGCATTTCGGTGAAGGAGCGGCTTGCAATGTCGACGGGAGACATCTCGCGGTACCATATTGCCTTCGAAGATGCGCACACGGTTCTCGCCCAGGCCTCTCTCGGCGTTCTACTTTGGGATCCCGACGTCAATAATGGCGCCGATAGTGCACCTCTGGCTCGATATACCGATAAGCACTGGGTGCCGGGCTCATGCGCAGGTCAAGAACGTCGCCTCACGGGTCAGCGGTGGGATGGAATATCTCTTTGATCCGGGCAAACCCAACTTTGAAGCATAGGTTCAGTTGCACGATGTCGATGACAGGGTTCCCTGGACATACGAGATCCTGTGGCCGGAGCAAGACCACTGTATTATGCCGCGTTGTGTGGATTCCATGACCTGGTTGATCACCCGGGCCTTACCCTCAAACATCCCTACTATGCAAGTGCTCGAGGTGGCCATTTTGGAACCGCGTTACACTCGTCATCATCCGCAGGTCACCTCCGGATTGTGCGTTCACTGCTTCGGCACGGTGTGGGTGTTGATGTTCGAGTGTATGAGAACAAAACGTCATTGCGATATGCATCTCGGTTAGGGCGCCGCGATGTTGTTTAATGTCTACTCGAACATGGCGCAGATCTGGATTTTCAGGAAGATCACCAGGATACTGCGCCGGCTTGGGCAGCACATACAGGGCATATCGACGTTCAGCCACCGTGATAACCTCTCGTCTGCCCTCCTTGATTGATCGAATTCTTCTACTGTACCCTGAAGGACGGAAAGGATGTCAACGGGAGAGTTACAGGCTTGGAGCTGTACTGAGAGCGGATGCTTGAGAATGTCTTCTTATTCTTTTTCTCATACGCTTCAGGGCACATTGAAGATGGGCTGGATGTTGGAGGAGGATGCCGGAGTGGATGAAACTTGAGACATAGAAAGAGTAATACGGATGAACAGGGAGTGAGAGAGAAAGACTGTCGAGGTAGAGGGGAGCAAGTGCATACTTATTCGCGGTGTCTCTTCAGAAGTGGTGACACGGGGCACTGCCTCGTCAAGACGCCAAGCGGCCCGGGAGTGCAAGTTCCAAGGCAAGTTCCACACCTCAATACACAAAACGCTATTCCGCTATCCCCTCGACCTTCCAGTATCGGACTATACGTAACTATCAACCCGACGTCCTCTCTGCTACAATAAAGTATAATGTGGTTCATAGCCGAAAAGCGGAAGTGTCTAGGCCTCCTAACAATGATGACGAGTCATTTACCGACGAGTCGACGAGTCGGACACTCAACGTTCAACACTAAGCCCAACACCACCCATCCAGCCTCTGCTAGGTGCTCCTTTGCATCTCCGATGCCCAGATTTGAGACTTGAATTTTTAGGATCTATGAGAAGTTCATGTCCTGGTCCTGCCTGAGGCAGTCCTGAGGCTGAGGGAGTCAGCGAACCATGTGACAGTGTCTTACTTATAATTAACTTACGTAAGCGCTGTCGAGTCTGGACAGTTCTCTCCCCCCACCACCAACCAGCTCATCCGAATTATGTCCCAGGTTATATCCACACCTACGCCATCTTCCAATTTCCAGTCCATCTTTAACACTGCCCTAAAGGCGTATGAGAAAAAGACAAAGAAGGACCTTCTCGCGCATCCGCTCGCAGCGAGGCTACAAGCCTGCGATTCTCCCAGTGACATTCTCGCTGTCCTCCAGGACAAAGTCAAGGAGCTCGATCAGTCAAGGAGTGCCAACGAAAGATTATCACGGTGGCTGAACCCGACTATTGACGTCCTCTACGCCTTCTCCGCAATGCTCGGCGAAGGTGTTGGACTTGTGAGTCCAATTAAGTCAACCTGTCTACTCCCACCCCTTCAATACAATTCCACAGGTATTTTCGCCCGCAAAAGTCATATTCGCTGGTGCTGGGGTCCTTCTCTTGGTAAGCGGCCTCATTGGTCCCTGTGTGGAGGCGATTCTTACAATGAAGTCTGTCACAGGTGGCCAAAGATGTTGAAGCCGGTCAAGACGCCCTCATCGATCTCTTCGAGCGTATCGAGAACTTCTTCAAGCGCCTCGAGTCTTATACCGTAGTGCGACCAACAGACGCAATGACCGACATAATCGTGAAGATAATGATTGAAGTACTGAACATCTTCGCGATTGCGACTAAGGAAATGAAGCAGAGTCGAGCGAGTGCGTTGTTCTCGGCGATATGTAACCGTTGCTCAATGTGTGTTCAGAAAAATATGTCAAGAAGCTTGTGGGAAGGAACGACATAGAAGGTGCTCTGAAAAGATTAGACAAGTTGACGCAAGAGGAGGCTCGTATGGCGCAAGCAGAGATCCTAAGGCTCACGCACATTATTACAAATGGTACGCCTGCGTGTTAGCTACTCGGGGAACCTCATACTGAAAGCGCATACGTTGGTTAGACGGAAAAGAAACGAAGCAAGCGGTCCAACAACTGGCAAACAGCATCGATGACGTGAAATGTTTGTGATCAACCCTGTTACTTCTGACAGTGATGTTCCTAACGCGCTCGTAGGGAATCAAGTGAGGGAAAGCTTAAGGGGATGGGTTGCTCCGCCGGATCCGTCGACAAATCACAACATCGCATGCGGTATTCAACACGGGGGAACGGCTCAATGGTTCTTTCAAGGCAGAATCTTTGGGGAATGGAAGTCCACTGGCTCCCTCTTGTGGATCTACGGCAAACGTATATTTTCTCCCTTCTTTCCGTTCCTGATCCGTTGCTGATGACCATCCGCTTCTTAGCGGGCTCTGGGAAGAGTATCCTTTGGTCAGTGATCACTTCGCACTCTACGCTTCGACCAAATTGACGTTGTCTCAGCTCTGCAATTATTCAAGACATCCGAACCATGTGCAAAGCAGGATCGGCGTCAATTGCCTACTTTTATTTTGACTTCAGGGACATCGATAAGCAAAATCAGCGAAACCTTCTCCCATCCCTCCTCGTCCAACTCTCTGTCCAGTCCAGTCATCGTTGTGACATCCTGTACCACCTTTATTCGGAGCATGACAATGGTGCGCAAAAGCCCAGCGAAGCTGCGTTGACCCAATGCCTCATGGATATGCTCACAATTCCCGACCAACCCCCGATTTACATTATCTTGGACGCGCTCGATGAGTGTCCAAACTCATATGGCATTCCGACGCCTCGTGAACAGGTTCTTACTCTTGTCAAGGACCTCGTTAATCTTCGTCTACCTCATCTCCACATCTGCGTCACCAGCCGCCCTGAGTTCGATATTCGGGCTACTCTTGGGCCTTTGGCGCTTCGCAGTGTGTCCCTCCATGACGAAAGTGGACAAAGGATGGATATTGACGATTATATCAATTCTGTCGTTTTCTCTGGCTCTGAGACGATGATGAAGAGGTGGCGAGACGAGGACAAGAAGATGGTTGTCGAGTCGCTCTCGGAAAAGGCCGACGGAATGTAAGTGCATGACTGCATCCATTGTTCTAACCTCGTAATGATGGCTCATGACACAAACTAGGTTTCGATGGGTATTCTGTCAGCTCGAAACACTACGGCAATGTCTTCCACAAAGTATCCGGCGTACTCTAAATGAGCTCCCTGAGTCTCTGGACGAGACATATGAGCGAGTTGTACTGGAAATCAAGAAGGCCAATCAAGTACATGCGTATCGCATGCTACAATGCCTCGCTGTGGCAGTTCGACCCCTCTCTGTCGCCGAGCTTGCGGAACTACTCGCGTTTGACTTCGATGTGTCAAAGGGTGGGATCCCTGAGCTGAACTCGGACTGGCGATGGGAAGATCATGAACAAGCAGTACTTTCAACCTGCTCAAGTTTAATCACTGTTGTCCCTGGCTACAGATCCCCGGTCGTTCAGTTTTCGCATTTTTCGGTGAAGGAGTTTTTGATGTCGGATCGGCTTGCAACGTCGACGAGAGACATCTCGCAGTACCATATTTCTCTCGAAGATGCGCACACGGTGCTCGCACAGGCCTCTCTTGGCGTTCTGCTTCGGGATTCCGATGTCAAAAGCGGCAAGGATATTGCACCTCTGGCTCGATATGCCGCTGAGCACTGGGTGACTCATTCACGGGTCGAGAATGTCGCGTCACAGGTCCGCGATGGGATCGAACATCTTTTTAACCCAGACAAGCCCTACTTTGAAGCGTGGGTCCAGTTGCACGACGTCGACGACAACTTCGATTTCCCAGACATGCCAGATCCGGAACCCAGAGCAAGACCATTGTATTATGCCGCGTTGTGTGGATTCCATGATCTAGTTGATCACCTTACTCTCGAATGTCCGCAACAAGCAATTGCTCGAAGTGGTCGTTGTGGGACCGCGTTACACGCTGCATCGTTTGCGGGTCATCTCCAGATTGTGCGTTCACTGCTCCGGCACGGTGTGGGTGTCGACGTTCGAGACTACGAGAACTGCACGCCATTGCGATATGCATCTCAGTTGGGACACCGTGTCGTCGTTGAATGTCTTCTCGAACATGGCGCAGATGTAAATTCACAGGAAAATGACCACAATACTCCGCTAAATTGGGCGGCATATGGTGGACACGTCGACATCGTTCGGGTGCTACTAGAGCACAACGCAGATGTTCATACCCAGGACCACGACGGCCGAACTCCTCTGCACGACGCATCGTGGGGGGTACATCCCCACAGCGATTACGCCCAGGTAGTGCGATTATTACTGGAGTACGGTGCGAATACAAACGCGCGGGATGCTAATCACAGGACACCGTTACATCTGATATCACTGCGTCCATCGAATCTCGACGTTGCACGCATTCTGTTGGATCACGATGCGGACCTAGATGCCGAGGACGAGCAGGGAAGGACACCATTACAGGTGGCATTGGTCCACGGCCAGGGCGAGATTGCGCGGTTGCTGTCCGAATTTCGTTCTGGGAGAACACAAACGTAGCCCGACTGCCACGAGCTTGATGACTATGGTAAAACGTAGCGCAGTTCGCATTCTCCTTTCTGCTTGATTTGTCTTGATCCACTATGGGATGAACCCATATCATATTCTGACGTACCCTTCGATATATATTATGCTAGATGTTTCAAGTTCGATGTCGTAGATTGTAGGTAGGGTTATCAAGTGTCTTGGACTCGACTCGCATTACTCTCCCTAGCAAATACAGTCCCCCAGAATTGATGTAGCTCTCTTGTAAACTAATGGGCATCTTAACTAGGAAGCGAAGATGAAAGACTCCAGTACTCACAAGGAGATGCTAGGATGGCGATTCTATCAGTCATGACTTTTGATTTAGCTACAGCAGTTTTTATAATCGTTCAAGTAATCGTTATGAGAATTGCTGTAGCCCGATCAAGGGTAAATTGACCGATCGGGCGTACTGTACGAACGATCGGGCACAAGGCTACACCGCTGCTAGTGGTATCTCAAACAGGTAGACTGGTGACCGGCCCCCTCTCAGGCTATGTGAATTCTCCAGCCGCTTGTCCTTATTCTCTACCCGACGACAGGTTACGAGTCTGGATATCTGTTTAAGACAGAGAGGATATCGGTTGCTAGCCGCGTGAAACGGCGCGACGTCGGAAAGTCGACTCGGAGGGGTTGGCGGTGTGGGAATGATACTTTGTGAGTGCGGCGTCGCTCGCTCGCAGGACTACTCTGCGTGCAGCCCCTTGGTAGTACGTCGATTTATTCAAACTGGCGAATGGAAATTTGGCAGAGGCCAATGATTCCCTGAGAGAACAGAACCAGGGTTGTCTCCAGGCTACCGACCGCTAGCCAACGAACGTCCTATGTTTCCTCCGGCATTAGCACTTTGCATATAGTTTACGACTCGAGTGATTGAGAACAGCGACGTAGCGCATCAGTTGCGCGGTGTTGGGCAGCCGGGAAGGTAATAGCCGCTCGTATGGTGTTCAAAACAAAGACGAGCCTCGGGCTGGATCAGACTCGCTATCACATCTGGTGGTTCGACAAACTGAATGGACAAGAGACTGACCGCCAAATTCCTGGCCTGGTATGATTCTAGTTGCACACCATAATATTGACGGCCCGGAGGCGTTACGGTCATAAGTCGCTATTCTTTTGAGTGACCATCTCGGTCGCACAGACAGTCTGGGGAGGTCCTTCTAGACCTAGCATGTGGCCCACTAGACGGATACGGACAAAGTGACACGGGTAATAGAAAGATGACGACGTTTTCTCAATCCAGATCGTCCTGCTCGACCACATACTGCGCACTGAGAAACTCCCGCCAGGTCACTTCGAGACGTTCGATATTTGCCCACAGGATGCGGCCAAGCTTCCGGATATCGTCGACGTGTTTCCGTCTCGCGTCAGAGACAGCGGGCAACGTGAGCAGGTAGCGCTTGAATCGATCGAGTACGCGGTTGACGAGCGCCTCCGTCGGACGGAAGGCGAGGAGCGCTCGATGGGCACGGTGATGCGCTGTCACCTTGCGCATGGAAAAATACCAGAGGCGCTTAAGCGCCGCGCGGAATGGGGTGGGGGTGACGCCGCACGTCTCAGCGCGCTTCGCCTCTGGAGGAAGGTGAAAGGAAGCATCAGACAGGGGGGGGTACACGGTGCGACGAAAAACGCACGCCAAAAGCTGGTCAGAGCCTCCGTCTCCGATTCTGTGAGACCGTACTCGCGGATGTTGGGGACGCGGTTCTCCCAATGCGGGGGACCCAAGGCAGAGCGCATCAGTTCGGACACGGCATACCTTTGCATAGGCATTGTGATGGCACGGAAAATGTGAGGTACAAAAATGTGTGCTTCGTGGAGGTGCAGTCATCAATGCCCTAGCCCAGTTAAAAAGCTCACGAGCCACAAACTACAGGCGCAGACACATAGTAGACACATTCGAGAACAACGACCGGTGCGAGCGAGGCGTCGTGCCACCAACCGCGGATGGGAGGGGTGGCAACATGATGACAATGGACGAAAGTGTGGCACAGGTGCCAGTGGCGACGCGGCAAGATGCCCCTTCACCGCCACGGCCCTCTGATCTCGTAAGTTTATTCTTACATATGCTGTACTCCAGCACAATCCTCGCGCGCAACGCGTCGACCATCCTTTCTCGTTTATCACGTCTGCCCGCCGAGCTCGGAGCCCATCCGCTCCTCTTCACGCTTTCCGCCAACGCCCCTCCTGCGTCGCTCTCGCCGCTCGTCTCCGCGCTCTCCTCCCTCTCCTCGTCCGGCAGCGTTGGCTGTCTCTCCGCTGCCGCGCATCCCGGTGCGCCCATTGCGTGCTCGTTGGCGTTCTTTCACAAGGAGGACGCCACGCCTTTCTACAGCGACATACCCGGGCGGCCGGAGACACAGGTTGGGAGGTGGCACGCGATGCGGAAGAAGGGCGAGGACAAGTCCTTGTTAGGGAGTGAACCGTTGTTGGAAGAAGGAGAGAACGTGGATTGGGAGAGAATCTGGAGTCGTGGTAGCCTTGCAGGCGACGACGCGTTGCCCTCGTCACTGAGGGGACTCAGGTGCGGTTTTCTCTAGCTCTGCGTCACACCGAACGTGACTTTCTTTTCGATTCAGACAGGCGGACGTGCACACAATCATCACTCTGACGGACAATGCTCCTCAAGGTCTCAATCAGGCATTGTCGTCGTCGTTCGCCCATGCGACCAAGGTTGGTCTCCGATTTGGTGGAGGCTCTCTAACTGATATGTATTGAAGCTAGGTCTATTCGCGTCTTCGACTCCCTTCGTGACGGGGCGTCCATATACGCTGATCTTCAACGACTCGGTAAAATCCTCCGGCGCTGTTGGCTTGGCTCTCTCTGCCGGTCCTCGACCGGTCTTGCAAACGGCTTTCCCAGGCCTCCGCGCCATAACCGCACCACTTACAGTCACTCAGTGCGTCGCCTCCCCCTTCATCATTGGTTTTTACCTGAAAAAACGAAATGTAGATCAGAGGGCAACCTGGTCAACGAGCTGGATAACGCAAACCCGACCGCCCTACTCATTTCCGCTATCGAGAAGAGCGCGATCGCGGGCGATGCGGCCAAGGATGACGAGTTCTACCTGGGTGTGCTGCGAGATGGCGAACTCTGGCAGTTGCACCATATCATGGCCGGCGGGCCCTCGCGTGGGACAATGGCGCTTGAGACGGAGACAGCTCCCAGGGAGGGCACGTCCGTTCAGGTATGCCAATTTTGTTTTGGCACTTTGAGACCAACACACATATACATCCAACGCATTAGCTCTTCCACCGTCCTTCGAATCATGATATCGCGCCAGCCGACGCAATCCTGCCTGGCTGCGCAAAGAACACCCTCGCGTTCGTCGCCTCGCTCCAGCCCGGCGACGACGTGGCGGCGCTTGTGGAGGGTGAGGAAGAGGGGGGCGAAGACGGTGTTGTCACGGTCCTCGAGGACACCTTCGTGGCTGCGAGCGCGAACGGATTCATGCTGAGACGTGAAGGCGAAGTGACGTGGACGTGCATCTCACCTGGTGCCCAGGTGCGCTTGACTTGGTGAGCTTGGCAGTCGTCGATCGACCCGCCGCGGGGCATGAGACGCCCCGTATTCCTACCATTTTCCGACGCGGCCCGGTGATCAGACGTGTAGCGTTCGCCGCGTGGCATTAACGGTGCGTGCGGGTGTCCGCAGATTGTTTCACGTGTATTTACGAGCTCTTTTACGATGTATTTAAGTCGCCTTATGCGCACCTGGTGCTTCAGTCGTTCTGACAACATCTGGTGTGCCAGCCCGCTTCGTTTTAATAAGGAGTTTATATAGGGAGCAAGCAAACCACAAGTCATCAAGAAGAGATGAGTCAAAGGAAAAGGAAAAGGAAAAGGAGACATGATACGACCACGGGTCCACCATTCCTACATAGTTGAGATCAACGGACCCGGCAATACAGGCTGCGCCCTAGCCCTAAAAAGAGAATCAGGGAGGTTCATATTAGCCGAAAAGATGAAGTAAAAACAACGCGGGCATACCGCTCAGCAGCCTCCGCCTCCACCTCCGCCTCCGCAACCTCCACTGGCACAACCTCCGCCTCCGCAACCTCCACCTCCACTGGCACAACCTCCGCCTCTGCAACCTCCACCTCCACTGGCACAACCTCCGCCTCTGCAACCTCCGCAACCCGCAAAGCTTCCCAAGGCCAAGCTTCCCAAGGCCATATTGCCGCCAATGGGCACTCTAGATACCTCGCGTTCACGACGCCGGAGGGCCTTGTTATCGCACTGTGGCTTGGCCGCGAAATTGTACGGCAGACCGAGAACTGCGACGGTGTCATGGTCGGACGGACGTGACGCAGCAAGGATCTCGGACCGATCCGCCGGTGGCGCACGCCTCGCCAGCGGATGTTTCGAGCCTGAATGTTTCGAGCCTAAAAGGGGAACGAGCCGTGCAAGCTTCTGGCCGATGGTGAGAGGGCGACCACATTGAGTATATGGTATACCATATCGCTTCTGAAAGCAAGTGAATGAGACACGAGAAGACGCGGATGAATGGCCGCCCTGACCTCCCAGGCTCGACACGTTGCGTCGAACGCATCTGATAAATGAAACTGCTCGACCTTATCGTCGCTGATAGGAGAATCAGAGACGCGAGTGCTTGGCAGAAGAAGACGTACTGATCGATGTATCTCCCAACATTGGTCCTGCAATCTTTGTGATAGCGTGGACCAGACAGCTGGTGGGAATGCCAGACCAAGTCTATATCTAACGTGGGCACAACGACCATCTGCGACGAACTCATCAGATCGAGGAATCTGGATGTTCAGGGTCAGAAAGTTTTGGGGCATAGGACATGATCTTTCCTCACGCGTGGTATCGGACAATTGCATGATGCAGGACGGCGGCGTCTTCGTGTTTCTCAAAATAACTTGATGAGGTCCAGCCGAGATCGTATATATTTCTGACAAAGGAACCTTGGCGCAGAACCTGGAGATGGGACGTTCCAGTCAGCCAAGAAGAAGAACGCCGAGCGAAACACTGACCGCTCCGATCAGATCTACGGAAAATGGCCTTTGGTCAGCATATGCGCCCAATACCTTGGAAATTCTTTCAAGTGGGAACAGTAAGAAGCGATCAGAACCCGGTGAGATTGTACGCTCACATATTCGGATTTTCGAGTTTAGAGAGCGATTTCTTTATCTCGCTAAGCTTCCAGCCTAGACTTTCAGCCATTGCTACACTGGTTCCTTGGTCCTCCTGCCACTTGTGTGAATTGAACTGGTCGATAGGCTTCAAATTAAGCAAATTCTGTGTAATTTCCACCGCCCGTGCCGTGTCTTCACCGAGTTCATTACGCAAAGTGCCACTAAGATTCGTGTGAGGAGTCCTGAGGACCACAAATTCGTTAGGAAGGGTCAGCTTACGGGAGAAATAACTGCATATTCGTAGACCCAGTTTGTGGTCTATGCAACAGATGAGCAGTCAAATCCGTCGTCAACTTTGCGACTGCAAGTGTTTCCCTGGTAATCTCGAAGGTGCAGAACGGGCAAGCGCGAGAAAACTTCTGTTGAGCGTAACCCATTTCCTCGGCAGTGACATATGCTACGCGTGTGTAAAGGCTCGGTGCTCATGCGGGTTGCTGAATAGTACTCACGGACGTTGACAACGGCCTTGCACTTGGGACATAGCAGTTCCTGATCCGAAAGAGTAGCCGCGCAGTCGAAGGGGTCAAAGGATAGCCCGGTCTTCGTCACCCAGTTCTGTCTGCTTGACGAGTTTGGCTTCCATTTGACCATGTCGTGGATGGTACCCTCCGGGGTAAAGAAAGTCAGCCCGTGCATGGGGGGTAACGCCCAAGGTAACGCCCCTACTCACAAGGGCGTCAAGAAAGAAGTCAGGCGTTGAAACGGTGAGAATCGCGAGAGGCTTCAGGGACCCGATACGGACGCAATCTTCGGCGAAAGACCTTGAAACAATTAGAAACGGAATTCTAGAAGGCATTGCATATGCTAACTGTGGACTTAGCAAGTACGCATGTAATACCATCCACACGTCGAGAGGAGGCATAGTCACTGCAAACGAATTCGGCGAATGTGTTCGGTAGAAGATGCTCCACCCAGCGCTGAAATCTGTGTTGCTGGTAAGTGAATTTTATGTTATTCACAACCATGGTACCGACCGCTCGACGGCCAAGTTGACAAACCATGACCATCGCCGCTCTCCATCGAGCTCGCGAATCAGAGGAGGCCACGTCGCATAGGTCTTGGATTGAACTTTTTTCCTGAGGTCATGGAGTGCGCCCAGAAAGCATAAATGAAGCTTTAGATGCTTGATTTTTACTAGCGAGTCCTGAAGTTCATGGAGCCCGACATGAAAGGTCAAAGGTTTATCTCGAGAACCCGACGATGACGATGCCAATGGTTGACTAGAACTGTAAAGAGGGCTAGGTTCATGTACCTCCGAGTACGGTGGTAGTTCTGTGTCAGACATTGTATGAGCAGAGGAGAGGCTCAAGTATCATATAAATACATTTCTCAAGTCGAGAGGCAGTGCAAGCCCACGACGTCACTTGCTACATCACATGCATCACACGCGACATGACGACGTCACCAACTCACCACCCCGCTCACGTGCATGCCATGAAAATTGACAAAGGTGAGGGGGTGGTCTAGAAACTGTGTCCACACCCATTCCTAGGCGGCTTGAAGTTGAGTTCAAGAAGTCAAGCTTCCCCTGATAGTGCAGAGGTGTGATGGGGTGTTTTAGAATAGCCTGCATCAGGAAAAGAGGTTCGCTGAGGGGTTTAAACCCCTCAGCGAACCTCTCTCTGTCTGCCGCGGGCCCTTCTCGCATCGTCCCGGTTGGAAGAAAATAACTTCCACAAACGTCACGCAACGTCCTGATCTCGTCTTTTCCAACTCTTTCTGGCGATCAGAACGAGAACGCGTGTAGCGCTCGCCGTGGAATTATCACAGAAGAGGATGGAGACGACGTAGAGTACGGTGTATAAACAATGCCCTAGCTTGTTGTCTTGCTCAGATGAGACCTAGCATCGTCACTGGTTCTAGTGACCGAAGCCGAAGTTTTCATGCATATAACAGCTGCTTGACAACATGTCAAGGGAACAACCCTAGAGAAGGCGTTGAACTGCATGGGCCCGCATGACGAGCCCAGACGAAAGTTTAACTTTAGGGACTCGCGAGCGCCTACCTAAAGACTTCAGGAGGTTCATAGTCACACCGACCCCAAAACTCTGATTTGTAAAACAATACTGCCGAGGCCTTTATTTTCACAATTTGGCCAATTTTTTTAAAACCCCCAACAAATGTTAGTATAGTAGGAGAGGAAAGTATGAGAAGAATATGAGTAGCAGCGGGGGTCGGTGGAGAAGCTTGGAGGGCAGCGTCGTCTCACCGACTCTCAAAGATCGCGACAAGGGTGATCAGCGGGACGTAAGTCAAAAGCGAGATGGCGGCCATAACGCGACAGCGGAACCGCCAAGAACGTGCGTCTGGCCATAAATCGCGTTGAGTCGCGTATAATAGATCGAAAGCACACGGAGAACGCACCGAACGCAATTTGTGAATCATCTGGCGGCGCCCCACCGACGACGACCCGCGTCTTCGGCACGCGCCAGACGGCGCCGACCCACCAGAGCGGAAAGAGCACGAGCGCGAAGTAGAACAGCCAGGCCTGCGCGGGCGAGCCCTCCCCCTCCGTCGTGCGAAAGCGCAGCTTCCACCCGGTCTCCATACACCGCGGGGGATCGTGCACGTGGTCCTGCAGGGGAATTTGTATTGGGAAAGAGGAACAAAAACGGAGCGAGCGTACTTGGGACGATGATGCGACAGGCGGCGGACGTTCACGGCGCGGGTATGAGACGTGCTTGTTACTTTTGTACGAGTGTACGGAGGTGACGGTGTAAGGGAATGACATGGTATTCGAGGAGCACGTGGAGGTTGGCGATGATGGCGACGTATTCGTAGTGTAGTATGACTGGTGTGATGAATCCGTCGAGAGGAGCGGCGCCGACTCGCCGTAGCCCTCGGGCCCAGAATCGATGCCAGAGCTTGGGTCAGAGCGCCGCCGGCAATACCACGGGTGCTGTGCCCGCCAGTATTGGAGTCCATAGTGGCTAACGTGGCTTCTAACAATGCTGCTAATGGGATGAGATGGTTTACCCATGGGTGATCGGTGACAAAAGAAACCTAATATCGCATTCCACTCTGCTGTATATAACGCACCTGCCGCGTGCTTGGTGCATTCGTCACCCAGGTCGACCTGACTGCAACACGCTGCCGTACATGGCCATGCTGGCGGAGAGCATGTCGAGGGAATGTGTTTGCTGAGAGGTGGCCGGCTGATTGAGATGGACCGAGATGATCGGCCATTGCATGCCGACAGGCCCTGTATAGTAGTTTGTACAATGATGGATTCCCATGACCACGCCAAACTCACATGGCTGCCATAATGTACCCCGAACGCGTGTTTGGCACTACACGGGGCGCCCATGACTGCTTGCAAGCACGTTTTAAACCTTCCCCTCTCTAGGCTCTTTCGCAGCGCAGCGTGGAAAACCAAAGAGAGCATGTCTTGCCGCGGACGTGTACGTGGTGGGCCCAATAGTCGCTTTCACTACCTTCATCCTAAGGCCGTGCGCTCCGAGTAAGTGACAACCGGTGTTGTATAGGCTAGGCTGACCCCAAGTCACAAGAGTCAAGTCAGGAGAGAAGTGAGGGTGTGTCCGAAGTGTCCGAAGAGACGCCCGTTGCTACCGTCTCTCTTTTGGGTGACTTTCCCACGAACCCTTAAGCTGAAGCGCTGAAGTCCGCATTTCGGATGGGGGATCGGGTAGATCCCGCGTCCAGCGGTCCCATCTCAATATGATCATGCCTGCACGGAACCATATACCTTGCACTTTTATGCACGTAACAGCTACAACATTCACAACATGTCAAGAAAACAAGAAGATCTGCCCAGGCAGCGAGATGTCGATATGGGTATATGATGATGGAGACAATGACTGATGGGTGGACAGGTGAGGTGAGGTGGGACGGCGATTGCAATGGGGGTAGTGAAGTGGGGGTGGGGTGGGAACAGGACAAAAGAAGGGACGCGGTATATAGGATCACCACGCGAGATGAGATTTGCATAGCATATGATGTCTTGTTGATATATACCCAGAGTAAGGTAGGTATTCACTACTGTATATATATATGAACGAGCGACGCTTGGGATAAACGATCGATAGGGGGAGCGAGTGACTGGACCAGCACCAAGAAACACGTATACACATAGCGCGGCGGAAAAAATTATTATGGAAAAACAAAAAAGCCAAACTCACAGTCCCGGAGCCCAAGATAAGAAGAATACGGAGGTGGTGGGAGCGGCATTGTCTCACGCAAAGATCGAGACGAGGACGATAAACGGAACGTAGGTGAACAGCGAGACGGCGGCCATAACGCGACAGCGAAACCGCCAAGACCGTGCATCTGGACACGTTTGAGGGCCAAGGACGTATAAAAAATGAGAGAGGAACGCACCAAACTCGATCTGTGGGTCGTCCAGCGGCACCGCCTTTTCCGTGTCCGTCCCGCCGACGACCCGCGTCTTCGGCACACGCCAGACGGCGCCGACCCACCATAGCGGAAAGAGCACGAGCGCGATGTAGAACAGCCAGGCCTGCACGGGCGAGCCCTCCTCCTCCGTCGTGCGAAAGCGCAGCGCCCACCCCGTCTCCATGCGTCGTGGCGGCCGCCGGGGATCGCGCATGTGGTACGCGGAGGAGCGGCCGATGGACGGCGCGTGCGGCGTCACGAGCGCGCTGATGGGGATCGAGCGCTGCGAGACCGAACGGCGTCGCTCGCGCTCGGACGCGGATTCTGGTGGACCTGCGCTTGCGCTGCGGGCGGGTGAACGCGTGGAGGAGGGAGCGCGCGCTAGGCGGGAGGAGGTGCGTGATGAGTATGTGCCGGTATTGTGCGCGTTTGAGGGTGTGGGCGTTGGCGATGGTCCCGATAGCCGCGCGCGTTTGTTGTGATACGAGGAGGGTGCGAGGGAGTTGGTGTGTTCCCGCGGGGAGGCTGTGTGCGGCGCGTTAGAAGACAAAGGAAGATCATGACGTAATACAAGGGAGAAGAAAAAAAAAACGTGGGGCACACCTGGCACGGCAAACGTGGCTTTTTTGGGATCGGGCGGCGTCGTGTCCACGTCTTCAGCCTTCCGTTTTCCCTTGGCCGTTTCTGAGCGTCCAGGCGAGGATATCGGCGTCCGGGGCACAGCTCCGTCGGATGCGGTGGTGGCTGCCGCAACGAGGGAGAGGGAGGGTATGGGAGCAGAGGCGCCTCCACTCGATGATGAAGAAGACGCGATCGGGGGCCTGGCGCTCGACTTGAGGGAGCTCCTCAGGGGCTTACGGTCGTGCACGCGGGGTACATCTTGCTGCATGGGGACTACGTTACCGATTATAGATATGTGGGGGTCGTATAAGTTAGAGGCTACGGGTACGGGGTCGTGAGGGTCTCGAGAGCCGACTGCTGGAGCCGACTTTGAGGAAGAAGATGAGGACGAGGGGGGAGACGTGGGGATGAATGAAGAAGGAACGGGCAAGATTGGGACGCAAGCGAGCGATGATTGAGTACCCGTGGGAACAGGAACTATCTCGCCCTGCCCCTTGTCGTCATCCCCGGCCCGGGCCAGCACATCATCACGCTCACCCTTGCCCTCTTCCGTGTTCAATCTCGACTTGAAAATATGCTGTACCCGAGGAAGGACTCCGATACGGCCGAAGTGACTTCCCAAACGTAAGCCGGCCAGGTGTGATCTCCCCACCGTTTTTCGTCCTTGCTCTCAGAGCAGCGCGGCGGGTACGTCGCCGTCGTGCCACTGGAGCGCAGCGCAGGGTGCTCCAGGGTTGGCAACGGCGGTACAATGCTGACCTCTGGACTCGGGTGCTCGAGCGTATGTGCAGGCGAAGAGTCAGGCGCGGGCTCGCGTGAGCCCAATGTCGAACCGCGTTTGTGCGCACGGCGGTCCGACGAGGACTGGTAGCTTGGGCGCGGCGTGATATTGTTGTTCTCGTGCGGCGAGGACTGCGTGCTCCTGTTAGAGGACGGGCGCGACGACAGCCGCGAGTTGGTGCGGCGGGTGCGCCACGCGGACGGCGAGGGGGATATCTGCGCCGCGCCGAACTCGTTCAGCGATGGTGGAGGGGCCCGCCGGCGGCCGAACGTCGACCAGTCCCCGAGGCGCTCGATGAAGCCGCGCGCCCCGTGTGGGGCGCTGTTGCCGGAGGAGCTGCTCGACCGGCTGACTTTCGGTGAATCACGCTCGACATTGGTCATCGGCGTCGCTTGTGATATACTCGGCTCGGCTGGTCCCAATATTGGCGTGGATGGATTGCTGGAGCTGGGTGGCCCGCGACGCACGGGTGGTGGGAGACCGCGGCGGATGGAGGACGGCTCCGTGGCAAGTTCGTTCGTTAAGAGATCAAGGTCTCGGTATATCTTTCGTGTGACGGGTGCGGATCCTTGTACTGGCATTTGCGGCTCGTTCGTGGGCCGCCCTTGTTCGTCTACTTGTTCGTCGTGCGTGGGTGTCGTGACTGTCGTTGCTGTCGTGGGTGCGGGATGCACTGACTGGGCTGAAGGGGGGGAAGTCGGGCTCACCGCGCGGGTTCGCAAGCGTGATAAGATGGACTGCATTGGCTCCTTTTCCTATCGCTACCTCCTGCAAATCCGTGTGGGGTGTGCACCGATTAGATTTCCCAGGGCAGATCTCCGCATCGACTGATGCGTACGTACCAGTGATCCTCACGAGTTCGCGAGCGTTTTGCGGGCACCACGGTCAATGCCAGGGGGTGCGCGGCGGCGTTGGCAGTGGGCCTCTTGGGGCCTTTAAATGGCCTGATGTTATTGAGGCCCGTCGGTCACCGACTTTTTTGAACAATCCGCTGTGAGACACAAACCAGCCGCTTTTGGAACAAACGGAACAAGGCGGACCGCTTTCCGCTGATACGTGGTCCTTTGGTCTTGGTACTTGCTTGGTACACACGGCGAAGATGGTCCTTTGAGCCCAACTTATGAAGACTCTTCTGCTCTGCACAGGCTTCGAGGAAAATTCCGTCTCATTTCCAGTGTGTACAGACTAGGCGATTTCTTATCACGGTTATACCGGGCTTCGACCCCGGCGTCTTTTGACGCTGGGCGCCACTAGAAGGACATTGAGTTACTTATGGCGCAAACGTCAAGCAAATTGACATGCCAACAAATGATTGCATCGCCATTTGTCTGCTCATTACGTGTCGTTCATATCGTCCGTGGCTATCTGGTCCCGTCGATTCTTCTTTCGATAACGGCCGCTAGTATATTCACTTCATAAAGTTTGTAAAGTTCGCAGAGGTCCAGACAAAAGAGGCGCCGCCACCGTATCATAGATGTGGGGAATGTGCCACGGCTCTCCTCTACTACTCTGCTTGGTGGTCGGTGTGGCAACCCCGCTTTGAGCTGAAGTAGGTACCAGGTCCGGGACCGAGGAAAGGCTTAATGCGAGCGCTCACACTCCTTAAACGGATCGAGTTCGGGAGCGCCCGGACGGACATCGCGCGCGCTTGCAGGAGATCCGGGACTCTAGGGAAGCCACTCACCGCACTCCAGTACAAACAACCGGCAGGCAAAACGTCCTTGTTCTATCAATCACGGGGGTCCCTCTCTACCGTTCTGGACAGGCAACACCGGCTCAGCGTATCGCTCAAGTGATTGGGCGACGGGTACCCTTCGCCGTTACATAGGAAGGTGGATGGATTTATTGAATGCTATTTTTAATACAGGAGCTGGAATGGGCAGGAGTATTGACTACATTAACTGTCTGTGCTTCTAATCGCGACTAACAGTCATCGCGGCGCTCGTCCAATGTTGTGGTATCGACTTGTAGGCCGAGATGCGTCGCAGTTATTGAAAGCTCTGTTCAGTCGTGCTGAGCCCGTCAGGAGAACGCCCACAGCGGCCCACTTCAACATTGCTTCATCCATCACTTTATTAAAGGCCTGAATAATATTTGTTAGACAGGTAGAAACAGAAAGAGTGGGATAGATACTTGCCGTCAGTTCATCTGAGGATAATTGTGCATAATTCCTGGTATTCCTGACTACGGCCAGGAAGCTTTCCAGTACCTACTCCAACGTGGATGAGGACAAAATCAGAACCAGTCTCAGTCGGTCACCTCTTGTTGAGCCGCTTCACGTGGCTCCTCTACGCGCTTCCCCTTGTCGTTCAGAGTCGTCTTCGTTTCTTCGAGCTGTCTGCATACCCCTCCTCCGTCCCAGGAATACTGTACTCTCCGATCTTTAAGGAATATAGACGTAAAATTCGCCTGGAGTTCCTCTCTGGTTGCACCTGCGGCCAGGTGGTGCGCTAACGTGTCACGCCAGCCGTCTAGTAACTCCTCCGCAAAGTCCAATTGTCCCATCTAAAAGGGCGAGAACACATCAGTGACAGTGAAACCGATAACATAAAATGAAAAACTCACAACTGCAAGTTTGGAATCACCTTCACATTCGGTAGCCTCTGATTTTACAACCGACTTAATTAGTGAAGATGAGGTCAGTCGCTAAAATACCTTTTCGAATATATGACAGTGGTTGCCTTGGCGGCATGCAACAACGTCCCCGAATCCGTATTCGGTATCGTGCGTGATTGTGACGTTACGCGTTACATCACACCGAGAGCGAGCTCGGCTGCCAGACTTTCATCAACGCCGACTCTGAACCAACGCGTTTGCCCACAATGGACCGCCTCGAGTCTCTTGGAAATACGCTCTCCAACATTACCCTCTACGATATCAAGTCGGTGTACAACCAGGTGCGTTGGATCTCGTCAGACCGCGTCGGGGTTCAGGGTAGCGAACTCATATGTGCTTTGGTCCAGGCGAAGAACGTCGTACTTAATGTCAGCGAGATGGAGGCCAAGGTCCGCGAGGCGACCAATGACGACCCTTGGTGCGTTTATCTGTTCAGTTGTGAGCGATAACATCAACTTTCTCGGTTACCAAGGGGTGCAAGCTCGACCTTGATGCTGGAAATCGCCCAGGGGTGTGTGTACTTTTAATGGTGCTTCACGGGAGCGTTGACCCGACATGAAATTACCAGGACATTCAACTTGTAAGTGGTGAAGAGAGAGAAAGAACGAAGCGGGTGGGCTCATGAGCTACCACGTAGCCAACAGTTCAACGAGATCATGCCTTGCATCTACTCTCAGTTTATGGAGAAGGAGGCCCGTCAGTGGCGGCAGATCTACAAGGCAAGTCATCGGTCTGCGTTCCTCGGTTCTTTCGCTTATCTGTCTCAGGCTTTGCAACTACTCGAGTATCTGGTGAAACATGGTTCTGAACGTGTCGTCGACGACGCTCGTTCGCACCTCTCCACCCTCAAAATGCTACGTAGCTTCCACTACATCGACGAAAAGGGCAAGGACCAGGGCCTGAATGGTAGCATCTCTCGCCTCCGGGTATTTCGTCTGTCCAACAAAAAACTCACGCACCCGTTCTGTAGTGCGAAATCGCTCAAGAGAGCTCGTAGAGCTCCTTGCTGATATTGAAAAAATCCGCCGAGAACGTAAAGAGGCCAAGGCGAACCGGACCAAGTATGTCGGTACCGGAAACGACGGATTCTCCTTTAGTTCGGGCAGTGGTCGGTACGGAGGGTTTGGGAATGACTCTTTCAGTGGTGGTGGCAGTTATAGTGGTGACTATGGTACCAACGCGAGTGGGGTTGACCGTGGTGGGTTTGTATTCTCGTGGCGGGGTCCTCGAATTAACCTTAATCACAGATTACTCGAGTGGGAGCGGCACCGGATTTAGGGATAGCACGCCGCGGAGATCCGACTTTGAGGAGTACGATGCAGGCGAATATGAAACGACACCCCGCCGCGCGAACTCCTCTAGCGCGACTACATCTACGAACCAAACTACGTCGACCCGTACGACGACGGCGCAATCCAAGGCCGCGAGCAAGGCACCAGAGCCAGCGCCGGCACCTGTTGTAAACTTACTCGACTTTGATGATGACAACACTGCTCCGAGCGCAAATGCATCATCCGTGGCTGTGAATAAGGCGTTGCCCGCACTCGCGCCACTAGTGGGTAACGATAACGGTGCGCCACCGTTTCAAGTTGTCAAAAATAACTTACCACTCACACACATCATGTGCATGTGATAGCCGAGGACGACTTTGCCGATTTCCAGGCTGCCCCACCCTCGGCTCCCTCGTCTGCTACGACCACCGCCCCACCCCCGGCACCGGCCGCAGCAGCCAAACCAAGCCTCATGGACTTGCTGTCGTCAACCGCGGCTGCTCCATCACCTGCCACTTACCGACCTACGACGCAGACACAGCCACTTGGTACATTCAACACGGTGCTCACGCCTTCGTCGCAAGTGCGTCCCAGCTCGACTCCAGTTACGGCACCCCCGTCGTACGTGACGACGTCCGCGGCCCGTTCAGCCGTGACCTCACCTGTGAGCGCTGGCTCCATTTCCTTGGCTGGTAAACCTGCCGCCAAGTCGGGCGGCGGAGGGTTTGACGACTTGTGGTCGATGTCTCTCGGCTCGGCCGCCACGAGTAAGTCCTCGGCGCCAGCTGGTGCTGGCAAGAGTATACGGGACCTGGAGAAGGAAAAGGCACAGGCTGGGATATGGGGTGCACAGAGCCAGGGCCAGGGTCAGGCGCGACCTCCGGCGATGGGTGGGTTTGGATCGTTCACGACGAATGCAACGGCGGGGAGTGGAGTCGGCAGTGCACCTGCTGGAGCCGATGATTTACTTTTGTGATGCAGTGATGTGTGCATAACAACTGTAGCTTCTTATATGTTCGATGTGCTGTACGACCTCAGCACCGGGTGATGAAGGAAGTGTATGTGATGGATTTTATTCGGCTCTACGTCGTACCGCGTATCCCCCATTCGCGTATCACCCATGTGCTCGCTAGTCAGCCGGTGACCCATGATCCATTTATTATATAAGAACGCTGCAACCCTGAGCTCGACACCCAACAATACCCCCGGAAGACTGTGTCTCCAATGGCGTCTTTTCTCCGCTCAACCGCTGTACTTCTCTGCGCCGTGCTTCTCCTCCCCGAAACAGCACAGGCGCTCTGGCCCCAGCCGCGCAACCTCCAGACTGGCTCTAGTGCTCTGCGCCTCGATCCCTCTTTCGCCATCACCGTAGCAGTCCCCAATGCCCCAAAAGACCTCCTCGCCGCCGCGGACCGTACCCACGCCCTCATCTCCAGCGACAAGCTCGGCCGCCTCGTAGTCGGCCGCGGCGCGGACGACCTTCCCGCGGTCCGGCGTGCGAAGGCGCTCTCAGGCCTCACTCTCCACCTCGGAAGTACCTCGGGTACGCCCCGGCCAATCGCGACGGAGGCTACGCGCCCGCTCGGAAGTAGAGTCGAGGGGTACAGCCTCGTCGTTCCCGCCGACGGCAGTGCCGCGGTGCTCAGTGCCAACTCGACTCTCGGCCTGTTCCGCGGCCTCACGACGTTCGCGCAGCTGTGGTATACCGCCAACGGGACGGTGTATACGCTCAGCGCACCCGTGGCCATACAGGACTCGCCTGCCTACGTGCGTCCGCAACATGCCCTCCGTTTTTGACTGGAATGCTGATATTTCTGCTGTGCATAGCCGTATCGCGGGTTCTTGCTCGACACGGCGCGGAACTAGTATGTGATACGCGCCCATTTTAGACTTGCGGCTGACGATCATCTCAGCTTCCCGGTATCAGACATCAAACGCACCCTCGACGCGTTGTCTTGGGTCCATGTGCGTCTATCATCCCCCACCCTCCGAACAGCCTCTGACGCCACATGATTTCCCAGATCAACACGTTTCACTGGCACGTCGTCGACAGCCAGAGCTTCCCTCTCGTCGTTCCTGGCTATACCAACATCTCTCAAAAAGGCGCGTACAGCGCATCCGCGGTTTATACCCCCGATGATGTCGCAAGCATCATATCTTACGCCGGCGCGGTGCGCGCTCCACACTATCTTACGCCGGTTCTATAACTGATCGCCACCAAAATAGCGCGGGGTCGACGTTCTCATCGTACGTAGCCTTTCCCAACTGCGAGTTTTGCGGCCTGCTGAATAGATAGTCCCGCAGGAGATCGACACGCCCGGACATACCTCGGCCATCTCCAAGGCGCACCCCGAACACATCGCGTGTCCCGAGGCAACGCCGTGGGCCACCTACGCGAACGAACCGCCCGCGGGACAGCTGCGCCTCGCGTCGCCCGCGACGGTCGACTTCACCGTCGGTCTGCTGAGCGCGGTCGCGAAGCAGTTCCCCTCGACGCTGTTCAGCACGGGCGGCGACGAGATCAACGCACGGTGCTACCAGGACGACGCGCAGACGCAGAAGGATCTCGGTGGCAAGACGGTCGCGCAGGCGCTCGATACGTTCACGCAGGCGACGCATGGCGCGCTGAGGAGTCTTGGGAAGACACCGGTCGTGTGGGAGGGTGGGTGATATGCGTCCGCCCTGTGTGTCGTGCAATGACGTGTCAGCGTAGAGATGGTGCTTAACTATAATCTGACGCTTTCGAACGATACGATCGCGATGTGAGCCTCGTCTCGTCCCTACGTCTTCACCTCATTCGCTGATGTCCTCGCTTTTTAGGGTGTGGATCTCGTCCGACGACGCTGCTGCCGTTGCAGCCAAGGGATTCCGCTTTATACACGCGGCGTCCAATTCATTCTACCTGGTGCGTCGTCTGACTGCGTCGTGCTTTCCTTTCCAGCGCAGATCCTGACGGGCATGAATAGGACTGCGGAGCCGGTGGATGGCTAGGCAACTTCCCCGGGGGTAACAGCTGGTGCGAGCCTTTCAAGACCTGGGAGAACGTGCGTTACCTCCCTCTCTGTTGATCTTCCAACGACAACCTTGCATTGCACAGGCCTACACGTTCGACCCGCTCGCGAACCTGACCGCCGCGCAAGCGCCACTCGTGCTCGGCGGGCAGCAGCTGCTCTGGACAGAACAGTCTGGCCCGGAGAATCTCGACACGATCGTCTGGCCCCGCGCAGCCGCGTCCGCGGAAGTGTTCTGGAGCGGCCCTGGCGGTAACGTCAGTACCGCCCTGCCGCGGCTGCATGAACTCGGGTACCGGTTCAGGAAACGCGGGGTGCAGACGATCGCGCTGCAGCCTGAGTGGTGCGCGCTGCGCCCGTTCGCGTGTGATTTGACGGCGTAATGTGAGCGCGCAATGAGCCGGTCGGAATGCAGAGTCGAGCGTTATTGTGTTTGGTTTGTTTTCGATGATGGCAGGACACTTGGACTTGTTGCTTTCGTGTGTAAGGCGAACTTTGGGATCTGATGATCGTGGTGTAGTACTCTCGAATTAGCTCAGATAATGTGAGCAGTGAAAAGGAAGTTGGTGTGGTATATTGTTCATGCCATGTCATCTGAAATGCGTATACAGCAAACTTGAAGTGGGGAATACTAAGCGTGAGCCGACGGTAAAGTTTCGCGGTCTAGTGAAGTTCGAGACAAGCATTTTGTATTGCCAGTGGGCCTACCAGTGGCCACCATCATATAAGGTAAGGCATCTATAACGTCAACTCTTCCGCATCATCTAGTTACATTTTCTTGAAGAGTACGGCGGAAATGCTAACTCGAGTTAGCCCAACGTCACTGGCACCCTTGCTAGCACCAGCTTTGACAATGAGACAATGGTCCGGTCGCCCTCAGGCTGTAGCATCAGACTTCCGAGTCTGACACGCGCTCAAAGACTAGCAATTTCTCTAGCTGGTCAGGGTTCGACAGTATGGGTGAGTCACGGTGTTCAGTACAGTAGAACACAGATCAACAGGCTGTGCAGCGTCTATTTATCCATATCGAGGTTAACCTACCACTTAGAACCTTCAACCGATACCATATCAGTTCATCGACGAGGCTGTGCACATCCAATTATACCTCCAGTCCACCCATCATCCTCTTTCCCTGAACCAGTTCCTCGTCAATAGCCTCATGTCGAATCCCCCTACACCCGCTTCAAGTTCCCATTCCAATTTTCAATCCATCTTCCACGCTTCCCTCAACGCATATGAGAAACAAACTAAAAAAGATCTTCTTTCTCACCCGCTTGCTGTCCAATTGCACAACTGCGACTCTCCTACTGCCATTCTGACTGTCCTTCAAGACCAAGTCCGGGAGTTCGAACAATCCCGGAGTGTTGACGAGAGGTTGACCAAGTGGCTCGATCCGACCGTCAATGTCCTCTATGCGTTTTCTGCGACGCTCGGAGAGGGTGTCGGCCTAGTAAATCTCAATAAATAGGCTCGTGTAACATCTGTGCGCTTACAATTATCCACCAGGTGTTCTCGCCTGCCAAAGTAATTTTCGCTGGTGCCGGTGTCCTCCTTTTAGTGAGCATGTTTCTCGATCCGATCGCCATCGCTCACGGTTCTGATATCCTTGGGCCTCAGGCGGCCAAGGATGTTAAAGAGAGCCAAGATGCGCTCGTCGATGTCTTTGAACGTGTCGAGAACTTCTTCAAACGACTCGAGACGTACACCGAGGTGCCACCGACAGCGGCAATGACGGACATAATCGTGAAGATAATGGTTGAAGTGCTCGGTATTCTTGCGATTTCTACAAAGGAAATTAAGCAAGGACGAACAAGTACGTAGATATGTCGGTGGCCCAGAAATATCATCTTCTGATATTTCCTCAGAGAAGTATCTGAAGAAGCTGGCCGGCCGGACAGAGCTGGAGGACGCGCTGAAGCGCCTTGATAAATTGACACAGGAAGAGGCGCGGATGGCGGCTGCACAACTTCTGAAGATCGCGCACAGCGTCGAGAACAAAGTCACCCAAGTTATTGACGGTAGGCGGTTGCGCTTAGCTGGCTGTTGAGACACCCTGAGTCTCTGTATGCCTAGACGGGAAGGTGGCCACGGCTACTCTGCAACAAGCAGCGAGCAGCATAGACAGCGTCAAGTGTTGGTTATATTATCCGGTCCCATTTACTCAGTAGCGTTAAACGATCTCACAGGGACCCAAATGCGACAGGAGCTTCGAAAATGGGTCTCTCCACCGGATCCGTCCACGAATCACAATATCGCATGCGATGCCTCTCACAAGCAAACCGCAGACTGGTTCTTTGAAGGAAATAAAATTAAGGAATGGAAGTCCACGGGTTCCCTATTGTGGATCCACGGCAAACGTACGCCCTCTCTTCCTCCTACACCCAGGCGTTTCCTTACGGTGCCATCTTTCGTAGCGGGAGCTGGAAAGAGCATACTTTGGTTCGTTGGTCCAAAACTGGTTTTAAATCTCGAAGGGACTCATTTTCGCCCAGCTCCTCGATCATCCAAGACGCCTTTGTCCTGAGCGAAGCCGGACTAGCATCTGTGGCATATTTCTACTTCGATTTCCGGGACACAGACAAGCAATCTCGACATGACCTTCTCCTCTCTCTCGTTAGCCAGCTCTCGACCCGGTCTGACCCCTGTTGCGAATTACTTTTCCGCCTTTATGTTGCACACGACAATGGCTGGCGCAAACCCAGCGACGAGGTTTTGGTGCGATGCCTGAAGGAGATGCTGGCGCTCTTGGCGCAGAGCCCAACTTATCTCATTGTCGATGCGCTCGACGAATGTTCCAACACCTCCGGGATCCCATCCGCGCGGGCCCGAGTCATTGAACTCGTCAAAGAAGTACTTGACCTTCATTTACCGAATCTCCGCGTTTGCATCACCAGTCGACCCGAGATCGACATCAAAGCCGCCCTTGGGCCGCTGGCGTCGCATTCGGTCTCCCTTCACGATGAGATAGGACAAAAACAGGACATCGCCGATTACATCAAATCTGTGGTATACTCGGACTCGGATACGATGATGAGTAGGTGGAGGGAAGACGAGAAAAAGCTTGTGATCGAGACGCTCTCAGAGAGAGCCGACGGAATGTAATTATATTCTCTACGGCGATGACAAGTCGCTGATGTTGTCGAGTAGGTTTCGTTGGGTTTTCTGTCAGCTCGAGGCGCTTCAGGGCTGTCTACCAGCGAGCGTCCGGCGCACGCTCAAGGAGTTACCCGAATCACTAGACGAGACGTACGAGCGGATACTGAAGGAAATCAAGAGACCAAGTATGCACCACGCGCATCGCCTGTTGCAGTGTCTCACGGTGGCCATCCGGCCACTTCGCGTCGAGGAGCTCGCTGAACTTCTTGCGTATGACTTTGATGGGGCCGAGGAAGGGATCCCGAAGGTTGACCCGAATTGGCGATGGAAAGACCATGAGGAAGCCGTGCTGTCGACTTGTTCGAGTTTGATCGCTGTCGTTGACGACGATGGTTTCCGAGTGGTGCAATTTTCGCACTTTTCGGTGAAGGAATTCCTGACCTCGGACCGGCTTTCCACTTCGGGTGGAGACGCTGCCCACTATCATATTTCCCTTGGACTCGCCCATAATCTCTTCGCACAAGCTTGTCTTGGTACCCTACTATCTTTGGACGACGAGGATGGTGGATCTCGTTCCGCGGATCGTGATGGGAACAGCTTCCCTCTGGCGAGTTACGCCGCTCAACATTGGGTAGCTCATTCCCGGGCCGACAAGGCACTGTCACGAATACAAGGAGGGATGCGACAACTCTTTGACCCAACCAAGCCGCATTTTGCTGCGTGGGTCAAGTTGTACAACGTAGAAGACGCGGTCTGGCAGTACGACCCCAAAATGGAACGCATGGCGACGCCACTGTACTATGCCGCGTTGTGCGGATTCCGTGGGCTCGTGGAACACCTTTTGATCAAGTACCCTAAGCATGTCAACGCTCTTGGTGGTGGCCGTGGAACCGCACTACACGCAGCATCAGCCAAAAATGACGTCGAAATAGCGCAGGTCCTCCTTGAGTCGGGTGGCGATGTGAACGTTAGAGGCCCGTGGAAGCAATGGTCACCGCTGCACATTGTGGCGACACACGGACACGTCGAAATGGGGCGGTTCCTACTCGATCATGGTGCTGACATAGATTCCCGTGAGGAAAACCTTTGGACCCCACTGCATTTCACCACGCACAGCGGACTCGTTGACGTTTCTCGGATGCTACTCGAATACAAGGCGGACGTAAATTCTCGGAGTGACGACGGCCGGGTTCCATTGCACCAAGTATCAGAGTCACAGTATTTGTCCGAAACAGTTGACCGTACTGGCGTTGTGCGGGTGTTACTGGAGCACGGCGCGGATGTGGACGCAAAGGACAATGAAGACGCAACGCCGTTGCACTTGGCATCATCCAGGGGGAAAACAGAGGTCGTGCGCCTGCTACTCGACCATGGCGCGGACGTGGATGCGAAGGACAAGGAATACATGACCCCGTTGCACAAGGCCTCATCGAATGGGATCAGAGGGGTTGTGCGCCTGCTGCTGGACCATGGCGCGAGTGTCGACGCTGAGGACAAGGTGGGAAGGACCCCGTTCCAAGTGGCGTCGGCCAGTGGACATAAAGTTATTGCACAGATGTTAACAGAGCATGGCGCACAACTACATAAAAAGCAATAGTTACGCTACGAATAGTGCCGGTGGGAGTTTTGTCAATCCCTTCTTCATAGTTGAAACGTGATACGGCGTGGGATATGTTCTGCGAAGCAACTGACAACTTGAAGATAAAGCGAATTGCCGACTTACACGGTTATACCCCATACGATCCGAACATCCACGTACCCCATAGTGTCTCATGATATCCTGGCATCAGTCGTCGCCTATCTCCCTTTCTCCTTGAGTCAAAAATAAATAAATACGAAGATTCGGGATGCAGTGACGCGCGTTGGTTCTGTCGACACGCGACCGAGCTATCCCGTTGGAGTGTCTGAGGAATTCACCATACTGCACTGTGGGGGGCGGCGGTGCTCGCTTGCCTATGTATGTCCATAGATCCAGTCGTCCTATGTACGAACATCTACGGGCTCTCGAACTGGCTGGTCTTGGACTCGGGCTGCGGCGCGACTGTGAGGCTTTGAGTCATCTAGCTCAGGCTGTATTCGCCAGTGTGTCGGCGAGTTGCTCGGCGGTTCCATAGTTACTTAGTAGGAGTCGTGGTGATATCAGATGTATGACTCGGATCGGCAGACCTGCGCTGGAACACAGACAACTGCCAGGGCGCTAGTAGCGGGCTTGGTAGCGGGTGGGGATTCTATTGACACGCCATCACGGTCACAGTGGATCTGGTTGGGGTTCTGCGACGTCTATCATTATCATAGCAGCTTACTTATCATCAAGGTTGCGGTATCTCCCGTTGTTTCTTTGCGAGTCACTGCCTTGCTCCCGCGTTACTAGGTTCGGGATGGCGCCGGGAGGGAAGGGGACCGGCGCATAGTAGTTTTTGTGCATAATAGTGAAGGCAGTGGTGAGAAACTACCTAATTACACGGCGGGCAGGAGCGGGTAAGCGGAGTCTGCTTATAGTCAACTAAGGGATCAATTAATGTCCAATATATTGACTACCAAGTCGAGTTGATTGTCGTCGCAAATTATATTAGGACAATTGAACAATTTGTAGACCCCTCCTTATGTGTCAGACAATTATAAATAAAAATACTTGAACAATTAGATATTAGTCGCTTGCTTAAGAGAGCTCTGGTTATTTCCGAATGTATGTAAACTTAATTGTTATATCAGCTGATGCGAATCATCGGTCGCATTATATAGACATACCCTACTCGATTAATTTAGTCTTAACGAGCATTAATTAGCTTAACACAGCAGAGTTTGTAAAGACATCCATTTATATTAAATAAAATGAGACGTAAATAGAGTCTACAAATCGAGCTGCAAATTTAGAATAAGAATAGTCAACTTATCAGCTGGCGATAATCGGCCGATGGAGATCAATCGGCCCGATACAGGAGATAAGGATATCATAGGACTAGGTATCATAGGACGCCTCCGCCGCTCCGGCCTCCCACTCGCTTTACATTGACTGTGCTAGCGCATGCATTCATCTGAGCCCACACCGCAGAGGGAATGGCATAGCTTCCAGACGTTGAGGTAGGCGGGGCGCGTGCGTGTTACCCGGGCTGGCATGGCGTAAGTTGCGCCTCTCCGTCGCGGGTCTTGGGTGTGTGCGTGTCTGGGTTCTCACTGTCGCCCGCCCCTCTCACCGCGTCTTGAGTGGTCCCGCTAGTGGGTCCGGCGAGTCGTGGGGATAGACGTCGAAGGAGTAGTGGTTACGGGGCGCGTGCGCGCGCAGCTTAGGACTTAATTATAACACTTCGCGGTTGGAGAATTAATATTGGTGTATTATAAAAAGAAGCGCGTTCATGGATAAGAAGAAAAAATCGTCGAATACCCAGGGGGTGTAAGCGCAATGCCCTCTCCAGCTCCCCAGGATCGCTCAAGGGCTTAAGGCCCAGACACTTCAGGAAGGGATCGGCCAAATCCCACAGGGATAACTCATTTCCCCAGTGTCGCGTGACGAGCCGGGAGTGGCAGGTAATTGCACTGCGAGGAAGGTAAATAACGCCGAAGACATCATACCCTAGTAGCAATCACATACTATTTTGTGCAGCGATTTGTGTAGCCTGGCTCCGCTTGTTCACGTTGTAACCGGGGCGCGCTCCATCAGCTGCGATACAAATGAGATCCAGTATACCTGCCATCGAACAACACATTTGACTTACTTTCAACAGCATCCCTCGCATTCGACCGCCTCTCCTTGCCCCTAGAAGTTTGCGGTTTATCAGGAACAGCGCATTTGGATGAGAAGTCGGGTGGCGACGAGGACGACGAATATGCCACTACAACCGGGGAAGCCGGGACTTCCGAGCGACGTGGAGAGGGTGGGTGTGCATACTTGCGCCGGCGAGGTGTGTGGGACTGAGAGGGGTCGTTGCCCGCATCCAGAATATCATCGCGCAGACAACCAATGTCATTTTGAAAGTCAGTCCGCGAGCCGGCCCCGTAGCTCGTGGATCTTTCTGAGACGACCCTGTTCCCGCCCGAGCTCCTGTCGAACCTCTTCGAGCTCCCGACGTAACGCGGCGAGCTCTTGGCGCCCTTCGTCATGCTCCTTTCGGAGACCATCCACCGCTGGTTGCAGTGGGGCTTGGAGTACGCGGTCGCGGGATTGAAGGGCAGCCTCGAGTGTTGGATTATTTGCAGCATGGTGGTCGTAGAAGTGAGCGGACCAATCGTCACACAGACTGCATTTGCCAGCCTTATGGAGGATGAGGCCCGTCTCATCATTCGGGTCAAACGTCCAGTCCAGCTTGCGCCGCTTCGTTCGCCCGCTCGTCATCCGAGCATAGGGGCGGCGGACTAACGGTGGGGATGGTGGTGATGGTGGCATCTTGCAAGTGGCAAGAAATCAACTGTGAAGTGGGGGTGAACAAAACACGGGATTCACTGATTTGAGTTCTCGGCTAGCGTGCTCTCCGACAGTCTACGGGCATCGCGGAACTCTGCCGTCTCCATTTCTCCTCCCGCCTGACCATGGGAGTCGGAGGCAGCATTGTGAAAATATCCAGCTGCTTGCCATCTGAGTTTTACTGGAAAGAAATATCTGAGTAATGAACGGCGAAAGTCTAGTACATCTGAACTACATCACGAATTCGTTGAGCGAACGAGCCGAATGCCCGATTTATGTGGTTGAGGATTGTCCCTGAAAATAGATAGAGCAAGGCTCACCAACTCACTCGAACTGCCCCGCCCCCCGCCACTTATTGCCGGAGATACCACCTACCGTCGGGAAAGGAAGGGCAGACATTGATTAGTTTCTCTAACTTGTTACTTGTGTTATTGTATATGAGGGAGATACACGTACGGATCACCTCGTCGGGCCGTCGGTAGGGAGGACGCGCGCATCATAATTATTGACCCGAGAAATTGTCTAGATGCGCACATGTGGTCTTTTCGTACATTCACAACGTCCTCGACATGTAAGCTACGAGGTAAAGACGGAAAATTAAAATACCATATGAAATTATCGTATCGACGTGAAAAGATTTTATTAATCAACTAGTAGACTATTTCAATCACAAATTAGAGCGGTTGCGGTCAATAACGTGTGATATCACACACCATTCCATCTGCTGTCCACTTCAAGAAAGAGCCTGAAAAGACCGTGACGAGTCGGAGGGTGGGATTTGCTTTGCGCAGAGATTCAAGGAGCTCCAACCTGACCGCTCCCCCTTCTTCCGCCACATGGACCACTTCTGGCATTGGAAATGATCGTATGTAGGCACACATCATGTCCTGTCCTGTCAGTAAGGTAAGGAAGACGAGGGAAAGGAAATGAACACACAATGTCTCCAGGTGAAAACAGACCTCGATTCCGGTGGATAGTGCATAACATGGGTTTACAAACCCGTGCGGGTAAGCGGTACCCGTGATACCGGGTACGGGTACGGGTGAGTCACACGGTACCCGCGCCAGACCCGTACCCGCGGTGTGGGTTTCGCGGGTTTTTTCGAGTACGCTACGACATTTATTTCCTAGACCTAGACATACACATGTGCATATACTAGCTACTACTACTAGCTAGTTACTACTACCAGTCTTCATGGGAATGCCAGTGCCCGTCGCAGAGCCCGCCGTCGCAGAGCCCGCCATCGCGTCCGAGTCGTCGCGTCGCGTTGCTGTCGTATCGCGTTGTCCGAGTCGCTGTTGACATCGTCTTGTGGTTGTTGTCGGTGTCGCTATTGTCGTCGTCTTCGTCGGTGTCATCTGCTGTTGTCGATGGCAGGGCGTCGGCGGTGGCGGTGGCAGTGGCGGTTGTGGCCGTCCAAGTCGTCGTGTTGCATGTTGTGTCCTGTGTCGTGCCGCGTTGGCGTTGGCGTTGTTGTTGTTGTCGCCATCGCTGTTGTCCTAATCGTTGTCGTCGTTGTCGTTGTCTTGGTGTTATCGGTGGCAGGGCTCTGGTGGTGGCGGCTGCGCATCGGGGAGTGCTATGATAGGTGACTAAGCAAGGCAAACAGAACAAAACCGGCATCACCCGGCCTGGGAACGAATCGGGAACGACGCTTTAGGGATCAAGCATCAACGGCAAACCCCGCGTGCACATACGCTGCCAACCACGACCAAGACAGCTTCGCCAGCCCCGTGCCGAACAAGCTAACAACCGCCGGTGCAACACCAATGCAAGTCCCGAACGCGACGGTGGCGGCACCCAGCCGCAGCAGGAGTGACGGCGAGGCAACGCCGCCTTGAGCGCTGCAACACCGAGCGACTCCGCCGACTCGACGACGACACGGCGGCGACAACAACAGCAACGACGACGGCGACAACAACGGCGACAACAACGGCGACAACAACGGCGACAACAACGGCGACAACAACGGCGACAACGGCGGCGAAAACGGCGAACAGCTGCGACGACGGCGACGTTGCGACAGATGACAGTGACTCGGCGTGGCGACGCGATGACTCGGACAGTGGGGCCAGTAATAATGTATTCAAGTAGTATAAGTAGTATGAATGAACATTCCTGGCTTCATGCAAGGAGGTTGAGGACTGCTCCAACGGCACGGTCACATGCCGACCCGCAGGGCCAACCCGCGTGGGTTTTCCGTACCCGCGCGACCCGCCGGTACCCGTACCCGCGGCTGCGGGAACCCATACCCATGAGCCCGGGTACGGGTTTTTGGTGGGTGTGGGTGCGGGTAGAGGTCTAGTCACCCATGGGTTACCCATGTTATGCACTACCGGTGGAAACTCAGGCGGTGGACCTGCCTGAGCTCACAGATCGGGTGTCCATCCCAATTATAGTCACCCGGGCTTGCTTGTGGTACGGTAGAACTTGGCACAAGTCGAAGCCCAAGATTGCCGAGTTTCCGGAAATGCCGCAAGGTCTCCACGAGCTGAAGAAACAAGGGATCATGGGGACGAAGCCGGCTCACTTCGGCTTGCAACTCGTAAAGGTTTGATGGGTCGCTGACTCGCCTTATAATGTCGCAGCAGACGGTCAAAGGTGCATGAAGGGTACGGAGATTGGGGAGAAAGTGCTGACTCGGTGGTCGGCTAGGTTGGGTACGGTCCGACGGCACATTGCCTCTGATACGGATAACCCTGAGGCCCCTGTGCTTTATCAAAAAGCGGATGAGCGCCGGCCGTGGGATATCCCCTTCAACCTTGATATCTTCAAGGAGTGTCATATTGAGCTGTCCAAGCAAAGTCGACCACTGAGAACGGTTCAATGATACCATATAAATCACTAGACGTCTGATAGGGGACTGGTTGAGAATGCCCATCGTGGTTCGCACTAAACCGGGAGCAAAGGCAAGGTTGGAAGAGATGGAAAGAGATGTGAGCGTGTGGGAACCACATGACGTTCCACTCCGCAGAGTAATGGAGGGTGGAAGATAGGCCGCTGAACCATAGCCCGAGATACAAAGCTGCGTGAGTGGCAAGACACAATATAGGTCTTGCAGTTTGATAAGCTCAGACATTATCGGGAGCGGATCAGATTCCCAGAGGCTGAAGTGGAAATTCCGAAGATTAGATGCATTCGAGGGGTCGAGAAGGAAGCGTGTGGTGAATCCAATCGCGCTGAGCGCGTCCTGTGCGTCGTATGGAATCGAACAGTACATCTTTTTGGGAGGGCGAAACGTAGGGGCAATCGACCAGAGTTCGAGAGATGCGTATCCGCTTAGATCGTGTAGTTCCACACACGTCCCTCCGTCCTTCAGCTTTAGACCACGCCGGCGCAAGTACTCTGGTAACAGCAAGTCACATAAGAGTCGTGAGGTGAGTGCCAATCCCTGGAGATCACAGTGGTCCATGTGGGACGAAATAACAAGGAGCAGTTTGGCCGGGATGTCCAGCATCCCCCTACACTGTGAAATGTTAGATCGCAGAATAGCATCGGTGGGGACAGACGTACCAGTTGAGTTGGCTTCCAGTGATCACCACTGCTGTGCGAATGCAAGCGTCGTTCCCTGTCATCCCTATCTGGTAGAGGCTCCAACTACTTAACATGTGAGCGGGACAAAATCAAGCAGATTTCACTAAGAACTGGGACGCACCCGGTGGCGCTTGCAAGGGCGACGGGGTGACAACGCACCTCCAGGCCGCTTGCACGGCAGGGGTTTGGATATCCGGCTAAGGAATAAAGGGTTCTGCACCATGACTTTGCTGTGAAGGTCGCACAAGATGATTCAGAGGCGGTTGGCAATGTCACGTTGATCTTGCAGCTAAATAGTCTAAGGAATGTAGGATGCTATTGTTGGCTATAATGAGAGATTGAAAAATGCAGCAAGTATATGGATAACTCATTGCAATTGTGATTTTCGGCTAGCCAAAGCTGGATCGTTGTTATTGCCAACAATCGCCATGATGTCAATTGTGGGACGGATATGGGCGTCCGCTACGCAAATACCCTAGCGACGAAATATCGTCCCGTATTATTAGTAGGTAGAATGCTTTATAGGAGAGCAAGGTATAACCTTAGGATAAACCTCTTCGATGTATACGATAGAACATGCCGAACAGGCCCTTCGGCAGTGCTGTCAAGACGAGAGGACCCTTCTACGGTACAACATTGCTGTCCTGCGCGAGTTATGTGCCAAGAACTGGCATTGAAGTTGATGGGGTGGGCTCAAGACCGCTGAAGAACCCGTATATCAAAGCACTACTGAGCCATGTGAGATGACACTCATCATCGCTCACCACTAGTACTATTGACGGCCCGAGCTAGCAGAGTCAAGGGGGTCGCAAAAATACAGAACAAACAGGATTGAAAATTAGACTTCCGTACTTCTTGCCGCGAATCGTGAGTATCTCCTTGGGTATATAGGACTAAACATCCAATCGCACTTACATGATCCGACAGAATAGGAAACGGGCCATCGACAACGCAGAAGACAGAAACCGAAAACGCCAGCGAGGCAGTAAGGAACCAAGCGCTGTCCAACTCGCTCAGCCCACAACAGTAGAGGACTTACATATGGCTGTGGACACACCCGACATCTCGCACGGGACTACTCCTCCAGCCATACCGATAAGCCCTCGAATTGATACGGCACCGGAATTGACAAGCCATCTAGTGCATACTCCTGTACCGGTACCGGCTTCCCAGTCATCGACGACTGCAATTCCGAGCAAACGACCCTACCCTTTCAGTGGGGACGGAGGAGCAAGGAAAAAGAAAAAGACTGGAGGATTTATCAGTGTAAGGATCTATGCGGAACGGAAGGATGTAAATCACACACATGAGATCCAATGTGCCTTGACGCCAGATGGTGGGCTGAACCTTGTCGGTTTGTCTCGGAAAATGAACCTCGCATGTCAGGCAAGTCGAATTGATGTCATCCCGATATTTGGATCTTAGCGCTCACTGGCAATTGCCTCCCAAAGGTTCTGGATGCCCGTTACTCACGACCATGGGTTTGCAAGCATCCTGTCCTGGAAAGGGGTGCTATTAAATTGTTGAAATCGAAAGAGGGATACTTGCGAATGGTCGGTCAGGCACTTTCACCAGTCGGAGATCAGGAACCATCGCGCTTTCCTTCGTCGCAGTCCTGAGTCACAAATTGTTTTTATAGTATAATAAAATTTAGATACAAGGCAGGAAACAGATCTAGATCAAGGGTGATTGGATGAGAAGCGAAGCACTCTGCGCGGGAGTTGGTATACGCACCCTCGGACGCCTAAAAAAATGCTAGAGTGTACCGGAAGGACGGCTAACCGGGATCATGGGTATAACTCGCATTCCTTCAAGCGCTGGAAAAGTAAGACGACGGTGAAGGTGACGGAGGTGGGGACATGCCTACTACGGCGTAGACGTCTGTCTCGTTGCAGAGACCCGGGTTACGAGGCTATGTACGACGTCTATCAAGAACGTGAGGGCGTGAGGTGGAAACCCCAGGATAAATGTCGTGTACCCACCACGATGACACATGGTACTATCGGAATTGCGAGAGGCCTTCAGCTGTCTCCATTTTTGCTGAAGATAATGGCTACTCCACATGTTCCACGCGGGATCATTGAGGGATTTCCAGTCAATGTCATCTTCGTCATCGACATCGAGAGAAGCGATCCTATGTACTTGATAGTTAGCCGACACAAAATCAACAGCACGCGACACGCACTTGCAAATGAGAACATAGCTATCATCTTCTTTCCAACGCCGCGTCTTATCTTCGTTTCGCGCTTTCCCTTCGAGGGTGTCAGACCTGCAGAATCACATGGGCACGATAATATTATAAATGAGCGAAGAACACACCATTTACTCTGACATTGCTTTGGTGTCCGTGTCGCACCCATTGCCTTTGAAACGGAAACCCAGAATCCTCGAGCTGACATGTCCAATTTACCATCCTGGGCCAGTCCCTCGATTGTATGTAAGAGTTGGCATTCCTCCTCCGATGACCAGGCCCCTTTTGAATATGCACAGCGTCGAATGATGCATAAGTTAAAAAGTCAGCGATGTTGTTTTACACACCTTTCCGTCTTGTTTCCTTATATTGTGTATGCTGACGGAACCGATCGCTACAATCGGCGGCTGAACGCTGCACTAAGTCCGCGACAACGGCCCAGTCCTTCCCGTGCGTCTGGACAGCTCTGGGTTGGACAGTCAGACAATAGTATGTGTCGACTCGGCAGGACGTACTTACATTCGCAGCTGTTCGTCCTCTGCCGCACTCCACTTCCCCGCCTTTCCAATAGAGTCACGCGCACGCCGAACATGATAAAAGACCGACTTTACCCCCCTCTGGGGTACAGTACGAGCTGAGACCACATATCAGTATGCAAGCCAACACAAGACCAATAAACGCTGACCAATGTAGCTCCAAAATCCCTTGGCAGGCTCAGAAGACTCGGAGTGTATCAAATCATTCAGTCGCTCGTCATCTAAGTTGTTTTCCTGGACAGGGACAGGGAGTTAAAAGGCTACCAGTCTTGGACGTCCCACACACCTTCTGGTACATCTGAATCGCGTCATGAATTTTTTGTATTTCCTCTTTCGTGAACGGGCCCTTACGACAAAGAATTCCTGAATGCGTGCAGTTCAGATTCGTTTCTGAAAGGAGATGGACCAAACCTCACCGGCTTCCTCAAACTGTTTGACACTCATCCATCGTGTCGCCAGGAACTCTCCCTGGTCCTCCAATGGCACGCTAAGGTGCCTGGTCATGGCGAAGACAAGTCAGCGAACTACAAAAAAAAGGTTTTCCACAATTGTGTCGCTCTTGGAGAGCAAGGCAGACAACACGGTAATAGACTAGCTGACTACCAATATGTTTTCATTTCATTTTACATTTCTCTAAAATTTTGTTACCCACTCGAAGACGCATGTATGGTATATGGGGGAAAAAGACAATCTTGCATAGGGATTCACGGGGGGGTCTATCCGCTTGCTACACGGCCGATCAGGGCCAGAGAACCGGACCAACCTATCAGCGGTCAGCGGTCACTAGTTACCAATTACCAATTACCGCGATCAACGAGGGCAATGTCGACTGACGGGCAATCTCAATATGAACGTCGCCGCAATCTCCTCATCGGAGTTCCATTCCAAGAAGTCTTCAAATTGTGGAGCATTGGGTTTACAGCTGTAAGTTACATCTCTGTATATTTTTACAGTACGACACACCCACAACGCTATTGAAGCTTGAAGAGTGGCTCATGGTCATATCGGGACACTCAAATACACGTCGTTTTCCACAAAAATCGAGCCTGAAAGTAGGATATATGCTAAGGCACCATGAGTGCCTTGATGAGCGCTGTGCGACAGCGCTCATCAAACCAGAATAGTACGAGTACAATACAGTAGCTGTTGCGCTCGACCCGGCCGATTCGACTCTTCCGCCGCGCTCGCTCGCGGCGGCCTAGGAAACCATGGAGAACTCGTACCCTATCCCGATAAGTTACTGTGAACTTCTTTTATTTCCCTCCATTTCGTCCCAAGCGCTATCATTATCGTTTCAGCCTCATAGGGGTTCGCGCACCTCTTCCATACATTCTCGGCCTCGTCTGCACCGCTTCCCGTTTCCCCGACTGTTTCATGCCTCTAAAAGGCCCGTGCGTCTTTGTTTCTCTTTACTTTACTTTGCTACTGTTCCGTGATAAAATTTAGCTACACTGTATAAAAAGCGCTTCTATTGTATCAAATAAACTATCCAGTTGTTCTCTTCCATTCATGCGCCTCCAAGTCTCCCTCTCCGAAGCGAAGCTTCTCCGCCTTTGTCCATCGCTCATCTTCTGTCTTCGATCGACTTCGCGCTGTTCTCATCAACCGAACCGGCCCTTATTCGGAACCCCTATCACCTGACCGGCTCAACTTAGCCGGATCGCCCTGTGCTCTATTATTTTCCTTGTTTGTCCCCCACTCCAAAAGTAAACAGAATGTGGCGCCTGAGCGCATTATTTCGGTCTTTCATTTCCTCGCCGGATAAAATATCTATTGTATGTACAGTAATACGCTCAACGCGGATCCCTCTCGTCACGACGCGATCTGATGGGGCTTTGATTGTATTATTGTCGTGCTTCAACAAAAAATGAGAAAAAAATCATCCTCGAATTGGCGACTTACGGGGGAAGAGACTGGTCAAATCAGGCTGTCGCGGGAATGTCATACGAAGGGCGACACTTCCACCATGGACGAGGTAGGAGAGGGTGTGCGGGCGCGACGTATACGCTTGCGGCGGCGAGGTGTCTGGGCATCATCGCGCTGACTACCGACGGCGTCCTTGAGCTCCTGTCGTATCTCTTGGAATTCCCGACGTAGCGCCGCGAGCTCTTGGCGCCATTCTTCCATCTCCCTTCGGAGGCTATCACGGGCTGCCTCTGCCTTCTGGAGTGTGTCGTTGCCGTGCGTGGTGTGGACGAAGTGATGCATGGACCAAGTTTCACAGGTCTTGCACTCGTCGATGTCATGGAGGACGAGGCGCGTGTCCTCGTCGTAGCTCCATTTTATTTTGAAATCCTCAACTGGCGGGGACGGGGACGGGATGTATGGACGGTTGGACATTCTCCCTCCGCGAGCGTGGATCAACGGTGATGATGGTTGTTTTGGCATCTCGCAAGTGGTATGGTAAGAAAACTGAGGACAAAACACGGGATTTACCTATTTGTAGTTCTCGCCTAACGAGCGGATTCTGCCGCATTCTAGGAGCCATGAGGCACTCTGCCGCCCCACTCTGCCGTTCTCTCAACACCTGGGGAAGTTACTTAGCGTCCGACGAGTCACTCGGCAGCTTGTTTCGCCTCCATATCCGCTCCCTCGTTTCCCTCTGGAGTCGGAGAACCGGCTCGCCTCGTTGGACCGTCGGTCAATAGGGAGGACGCGAATAATAATTGACTTCAGAAATTTGTCGAGATGCACGCACGAGTCTATAATAGTGTAATTATCTTTTTAGTACATTCATGACATCCTCGACTGCACAGTGTACGATCTCGCCAGAAGACTCAAGCTTAATGGTGCAGGATCCACGTTCCAGCTTGAGTAGTTTCCCCACTTGTCCGATCCAACGGTGTCCGGTAATGACTACTTTATTCCCTTCAGACGGTATCCAAGGTATGAGGTTTGATGGGTTGATGGAGACTTGAGTTGGTTTCCTCTTATGAACAACCGAAACGACAACTTCATTCGGTTCTGGTGTGGTCTTCTGGCTTGTCACAGGTACCGTCTTTGCGGCAAGCCCATTCAAACTAGCATGTGGAGACGACGCTGGAATGCCCCAAACATGAAATGGAATGCATTCCTCCCTTACCGCTCCCTGGATTTCTTCCACAAAGAGCCAATGTGTCGGGGCTTACTCGGGATAAGCACACAAAACATTCGATGATCACCGATGACTCACCTGGTCCTTGAGGCGAGCTCTGAGGGTATACTGTGCTCTCCTCGGGTTCTGCTGGATCTGGCGTGATGGCACGAGCCACGTCTTCTGGAGGGGGTGTACGATTCAGACGACTCGGTGATGCCACTGGCATTGCAATGGGTCTGTCAGGTTTGTGAGATGGGGCAGTAGCGGACACAACACAGTGCGCACTCCAATCCGAATTCACCAAACTGAAAGTGCTGCCTTGCCTGACCATGCAGTGCTACCTTCGCATCCAATTCAACATGAACGCCAATAGGATCCTCGGCCTTGATGAGGCCACGATAGCCCTTGAGGGAGTGTTACGGTTTCGCCCTCGACAATCCCCCGATCACCCGCCAAGACCCCGAAAAGTATCGCAATACGAAGAAATCCCTCGGATATTGCCGAGGAGGAAATCCAAGTTATGAGGCTCGTGGCTGAGAGTGCCCGACCAACCAAAGCTGAGTCACGTGACTATTACTACCACCCTGGAAGCGCTCAGAAGCCTTGGGAGTAGATCACGTGATCTCTCATAAACGCCCGTCATGTGACCCTGGCACGTGACCTGGCTAGACCCGCACCAGAAGGTTCCAGATGAGCTTGTGCCTGGACCGCTCTAGACCGCCTCGTGTTTGATGACTCGTACGTGCCTGCATCGATTGTGCCTTGATTCTGATGGCTGCATGCCTCGTGTTCCTTATCTCTGACTCGCGCCATGAGTGCCTTATGCCATTGGCTGACTCTTATCTCTGACTTGTTGTGACTCATTCCTAGGACCCGTGTATTAGGGTTTCGGAGTTGCAAGCTGGGGTTCAAACCTCCTTGCTGTAGTATATAATGCTGGGCTTATGGTCGCTGAAGACCTAAGCTTAACTTCTTGGACTATACCACCCAAACGCCTTGCTACTTCTAGCTGTCTGCTGGTTGTACGCTGAATAGACCTTTGGTTGTTCTACCCATCCTGTTCTTAGCTGTTGGCTGTCTGTAAAGCGCCATATCCCTTCTTTCTTTCCCTTCCTTCTCACTGCCGTCTTATACCGACGCGCTGTCCATACTCCGCTTTATTGCATTCGCTGCCTCTCTTACCTTGTGGGCCGCCCTTATACGACTTTCAACCCGAGTCGTGCAACGCCGAGTATCCGAGTTCGACATCCGCTGTGATCGTTTGGTCTACGTGTAGCCCTATCGCCGAATATAGGAAGTACGCCCGGTGGAGCGTAACAGGGAGCCTCTGGTGATTATTACTCGCTTCCCCTCCCAAATGCGACGCTTCTCGGTCTTAGGAAGAGTAGCGGCCTGGACACCTGATACCGTTATGTCGTTTACATTGATATTGATCTGAACCGGTCATGAGTTCGTCGTTGGCGATATGGACCTAGACTTACGTGTTGCCCGCTTACTTCGTCAATGACTTGGGCAATGCTGCCGTCTGGTATTTGCAATATGCGACCCCGGCGCGTCGCACTGCTTGCCCCAGGGAATTCAACATAGAGACCCGGAGTGAAACGGAAAAACCGAAGGGGAGAACTAAAGAATTGAATGCTGAGTGTCGACCTATTGATCTATAGGTCCAGAAATCAATCAGGGAATACGGAAGGGGGGAGGATGGGGGCTGTTGGCGCACCTCTGCGTTGGCTTCCCTGTCCAGAAAGGTTACTTTTTGCTCATCGTGGTCAATGGCGACCACCATACCAAAAGAGCCTGACCAACGGTCCTTGACGCTGTCACCTGGGTGAAAATGGGGAATTAGGTCGCGCAAAGAGACGCGAATGATAAGCCCGGAATGTTGCTCAGGGCTTTGAGTAACCACGTCCGCGATATTGTCTTGGATTCTTTCGGTGCGACCGATGATGCCAGCATATTCTCCAGACACCACCAAGACCCTATCACCTACTTGAGTCGAGTCCTGCGCGAAGCGTTTGAGACGTGGGTAGAAAGGAGGATGAGATCGGATTATGGCCGACTGTATGAATGGCGTAATGTTCTGAGGGGAGTGCTCCAAGACATGAAGATAGGTCAATGGAATGGGCACCATGACGAGCCCATCCTCGTACACGCTCCCTCTGAAGACAAACTTGTTGGACCCGAGAACCTTGACTTTCCTCTGGCCATATTGCTGGGCGAGTTCTGTAGCAGCATCAGCAATCCCTGGGTTGCGCAAAAAATCCTTGTAGAGACTTGGTAGACACTGTAGACACTGTAGCAACTGTAGATGGTTGTAGACTTTTGTAGTAGGCTGGTAGAGACTGGGTAGTAAACCGGTAGAGACTGTAGATGTTTGTAGACACCATAGTTGCTGGTAGTTGCTGGTAGTTGCTGGTAGTTGCTGGTAGTTGCTGGTAGTTGCTGGTAGTTGCTGGTAGTTGCTGGTAGTTGTTGGTAGTAGATGGTAGAGACTTGGTAGCATTGTAGCAAACCCTGGAATTTAAGCTACCAGATCAGCAATCCTTGGACCTCTACTATAGTTCTACAGTAGTTCTACAGTAGTTCTACAGTAGTGCTCATAGAGCCATAGTGACCCATAGGTGGTAGTAGCAACGTTTATGTTCTATGTAGTACTACCATAGTGCTACTGTACCCAGGCCTACTACTGGAGTGCTACTGTACTCAGGCCTACTACTGGAGTGCTACTGTACTCAGGCCTACTACTGGAGTGCTACTGTACTCAGGCCTACTACTGGAGTGCTACTGTACTCAGGCCTACTACTGGAGTGCTACTGTACTCAGGCCTACTACTGTAGTGCTACTGTAGTACCCAGGCCTACTACTGTAGCGCTACTGTAATCAGGCCTACTACTGTAGCGCTACTGTAATCAGGCCTACTACCGTAGCGCTACTGTAATCAGGCCTACTACTGTAGTGCTACTGTACTCAGTCCTACTACTGTAGTGCTACTGTAGTGCTACTGTATCTAGGCCTACTACTGTAGTTCTTCTGTACCCAGGCCCAGGCCCAGTACTACTGTAGAACTTACCATAGTTCTACTGTACCTAGGCCATGATGTCATAGGCCTAGGTTCTTCCGTACTAGTGTGTCCCTGCCAGTGGCACTAAGCATACTGCTGCTGGCCATCTTTGGGCTGCTTGGAGTCTCCACCATGTCCAGCAGTCTCTCCGGGCCATACTGCAGGTGCTCAGCAGTCTTGGTGGTTGGGCTTTGTAAGTTTGTAACAGGGATAATGTTATGGCAGCCAAGGGGGTGGCAGGACCAGAATCCCAAACAGGATGTTGGGGGGGGGGGGGGTGCAGTGCGGTGGAGGCTGGAATTTTTTTTGGACCTTCCTAATTAGGAATTGGTCCCCCAGCAGTGATACGACTGTCAACCCCCTGGCTGATGGATATTCGATGAATTGTGATTTTCACACTTTATAGAACCCCTGCTGTGTCTGCCTGTGCTCACTTGTGCTCTCCTGTGCTTTCCTGCACTTTCCTTCACTCACTTTGCTACCTTGCCACATGTTTCGTTGCTGTCCCGCAATCTGTGCATTTGGCTTCCTCACTCTTCCAAGACAATTCCTATGTGTGTAATGTGTAATACAGTTATTGTACAAGTAAACTATGAAGGCCTATGCCTCTCTGAACCCCTCGCCGCCATTGGTGTTAGTATCGGTATTGGTTTCATGGTGGTGCTGTGTTGTGTTGATGTTGGTGTTGATGTTGTAGCCTAGCGCGCCGCGGCGTTATGTTGGCATCGCTGCGTTGTGTCAGCGTTGTGACATTGCTGTAGGCTTGCGTGGCCGCCGTGGTGTATGGGTGTCGTAGTGTTGCCGCGCTGTGTGATGTCGTAGCACTGCAATGCTGTGTCAGTGCCATAGCGCTGTGTTGGAGTCATAGGGCTGCAGCACTACACAGCATTGCGCCGGCATCGTAGCATCAGCGTAGGGCTTGCACGGCATATGGGTGTCGCAGCATAGCCATGCTGTGTTGCTGTTGCAGCACTGCAGCGCTACATTGGTGTTGTAGCGCTGTGGTGCTGTTGTAACACTGCCACAGGATTTGCACGGTGTGTTGGTCCCATGTCACAGCAGCCTAGCATCATGGCTGAGTTACGACTCTTGCATGTAACAAGGCAGAAATGGAACTGCGAGAGTACAAGTGGAGGTTGCAGCTATGGAGGCCAGTACATTGCAACCGCAACCACGATGAGGAGGACACAGGCGATGACAGTGGCCTGTCATGGGCAACGTTGATGCAACAATGACCACTTCATTGTGACCGCAACAACAACCATGAGATGACGATGACAACAATGATCGTGACAATGCCAATGGCGAGGTGGCAATGGCAGCAACAGAGACAAAGGTGACCACAACTGCTACCGCAACGACAACATGATGGCAGTGGCAACGACCTGCCCACGACAATGACAATGGCGAGGGGCTTGCGCATGACATGGTGGAGGCACCAAGGCAGCAGCAAGAACCTGTATGAAACCTGGTTACAGGTCAGTTAAAAGGAGGAAATTACACTTAGCTTGGGTTCGGTTTTGATGAGTGCTGACTAGCACTGACCACTGGGGACGTCATGTGTTGATGAGTGCAAGTGTTGACAACCACCACAAAGGGTTGAGCTGAGTGATGACACATACACATGATTTAACCATAAATGGAAAGGGGGGGGGGGGGGGGGGGAGGGGGGCCAAAAACTGCCTGAAAAAGAAATTCTGATGTTATGTCAAAAATTCCAGTCCCACCACCCCCTTGATGGCAGCTCAGAGCTGGCATTTCTATCTTTTGAAATAAAATAGCTAAAACTATGAAAGTATTTAGGGACCTGTATTTTGAAGAAAGCTGAGGGTTCCTTTGCCAACATTAAGTGATCCGATCAACCATTCCTAAGTTATTTGACATTAGCTGAAAGGTATTAGCTGACACCTTTCAGCTAATGCCAAATAGCTCAGGAACAGTTGATCGGATCGCTTAGAGTTGGCAGAGGAACTCTCGGCTTTTGAGAATTTCTACCTCTCCAAATATCTTCATATTTCTAGCTATTTTATTTCTTAAGATCCTAACAATACCAGTATGAGCTGCTATAGCACTAGTCACTGAGCTGTTCAAATAAGTTGGAAACTACTGATCAGATCACTTAGGGTTGGCAGAGGACCCCTTGGTTCCTGATCTGATCTAACTCCCTAAATATTTTCAAACTTTTAGCTATTTTATTTCCTGAGATATCAGAACATCAGCTCAGCCCTGGCAGCAACACTAGATTGACTTAGAAAAAAAATGGTGTGGATAACGGGCGACTTCCGGGCGGAAGTTTAATTTGTGGCGGGGAAGGCGCGCCACGTCACGCGTCACGACTTGTTCGAATTCGAACACCCCACTTTCTCTCCCCCACTTTCTCTCCCTTCCCCCTCACGCAGCTACGTTTTTTTTACTTTTCTTTTTTCTCGTTCGTCTCTAACCAGTGCAGGCCCGGACAGTGTCACCCTCGTCATCGAGGCCTCCTCCCATCGCCCTCACACCTCGCAGCATGCGAGCACCCAGCCCGCCCGGCCTGCCGCTCACACGTGTGTACGCAGGCCACGTCGTTGTTGCCGTCTCGCTCGCGGCACTTGGGCCCACTCAGATGAGTTCTTTTTTTTCACTTATTTTTTTCTTACTCATTTCGACTGCTCCCGCAACTTCGCCGCAACCTCACACCCGCACCCGTTGCCCCTCGACCCTGACCCTGCCACCTCAACGTGGCCGCGACACCCCGGCTCCACTGACTCGGCTACCACCAAGACCCCACCACGCCGGCGCCACCTCGACACGGTCGCCACTGCCACCTCGCTACAACGCTTCCACCAGCGCCGCCCACCTCGACCCCGCTGCACCGGCGCCGTCTCGACACGGCCTCCACCGCCACCTCGACTGTCATCGCCACCCACCTCGTTCACCCGACCCCTCATCGGCGCCGTTTCGACACAGCACAGCACACCCCCCTAGCACCGCGACGCCGATACCGCCGTCGTTCACCCGACCCCACCCCACGGCGCCGTTTCGACACGGCCGCCACCGCCACCCGACTCACCCGCCACCGCCACCCGATTCACCCGCCACCGCCACCCGATTCACCCGCCACCGCCACCCGACTCACCCGCCACACCGGCACGGCCGCCACTGCCACCTCGCCACTGCACCTATCCCCACCCCACCTGTATTATTAATAGTTACTTACTTGTAGTCCTATCATAATATATATTTAAACTTTATTCTGCATGAATATTGTCTGACTGAGAACTGACTATGAAATTATGGTAGACTACAGTAAGGCTATGGTAGTAGGCCTGTACTACAGTAGAACTATGGTAGTAGGCCTGGTACTACAGTAGAACTATGGTAGTAGTCCTGGTACTACAGTAGAACTACAGTAGCAGGCCTGGTACTACAGTAGAACTACAGTAGCAGGCCTGGTACTACAGTAGAACTACAGTAGCAGGCCTGGTACTACAGTAGAACTATGGTAGCAGGCCTGGTACTACAGTAGAACTACAGTAGCAGGCCTGGTACTACAGTAGAACTATGGTAGTAGGCCTGGTACTACAGTAGAACTACAGTAGAACTACAGTAGAACTACATACAACATAAACGTTGCTATGGTGCTACAGATGCTATGGAGCTACTGTAGTGCTACTGTAGCACTACATAGAGGATCATGGATTGCTGATGCAGTCCATAGATGTGGGGCTGGCCGCCCATCTCTCTTCCGCTTGCCGCCCGATTGAGAGATTCGGGGCACGAATACCACAATGACGTCCCACTGGTTTGACTCGGAGACGTTCGATTTGTAGACATATCCAACATCGTCGCGATATTGTCCAGCTATACAGTGCACCCATTGTCCGACCTCTATCCGAGCGGATGAATGGGGTCGGGAGGAGAGTATTCCAACGTACTCCGTTGGCGGAATGAGCCTGCGGTTGCTTGTCACGGACAGTAACCAAGCCATTCACTGCATGACGAGCTTCTGTGACGTCGAACGCCTCAATGAACACATATCCCGGTATAGAGGACAGAGCAAAGGCCGACGTGATGGCTGGTGGGTGGATTTCACGAGGCACAAGACACTGACGGCAAATTTGAAATACGACATCGGCTTCTTGTCCAAGCTGTCTATCAGGTGTTAGTATCTGCTTGCACATAATGCAGAATACGAACCTTCACCCTGACGGACCATATACTAGGATCGGTCGAGCGCGGCACTCAAAACGGCAGGGGGATGTCATCAATTGTCTTGTATGAGGACCGCGTATTGTGCCCAGCTCTTGCTACGATTCTCACTGCTTCGTCTTCTAGGTCCTGTGCTTCTACGTTGGCACTAGCACGTGAGATGGTTTCCGTCTCGTCGTCCAGAACCTCCTCCTCATCGTCCAAGAGCTCACCTAAAAGATACACATAGACCGCGATGAACGATAGGTGTGTGTGGCTTACCGGGATCGTCCTCTCCCTCGTCCAGTTCCTCTTCATCCTCGCGCGCGACGATTGCTTCAATATCAAGGAAGTGGCGTACCTGTAGGTTAACAGATTAATAATATTTTTCCGAGACTCGTGTCAACAGACTTCGGACTCACAGAGAATTCAGACATTTTTCAACGTGCAGCACTGGAGGTACAGGTGACGTACTTGAACAAAGATGGGTGAGCGGGATGAGTGAGCAGAGCGGAGCGCTACAGTTTGCGTCACTTCCTTTTTAGGTGGCGCCCGATGGCTTGGCGATTTGCGCAAGTCGATTTGCCTGTGCTGTGCATTGTTTTATAAAATTATAGTGTCCACGTGCTTTGGTCCACCTATTAGGTCCACTGTAATCATAATATGTTGTTAAATCTACCCAAAAGTTGGAACTACAAGTCGCTAGTCATCGAATCGAATGGCTCAGCTGGCAGCCTGGCACACACATTCGGGTATTACATACATATGATATACTCTAACGGCCGTGCATCTGGAACAAAAGAAGGTATGAGAAAGATAAGATCACGTTGGACGGGAGTATGTGTACCTTCAAGTCACCTGAGCTGGCGTTAAGACGCGCCGGGCCTCTATCCTCCCCACCCATCCTTAAAATTGCTGTCCTGTTTGTCAACAGGAACATGCAAGCGTGCAGTCTTGGGGCCAGTTTGGTGCTCGCTGAGAGCCGTGAGGTCGCTCCGCACGCCATTGAACGCATGGATACCTAAGGACAACGAGTCCTTTGCCTCTCTCCAGAGATTATTAATGCAGTGCAAATCGGCGCCTCGACCTTCTAAGATGCGTAGCGCACCACGGTGTCCACCGAAAAAGGTCAACATCTTGGAGTTTATTTCTTCCTTCTCCCGCTTTACAGCCGCGCCTTCAACAGCCAACAGACCCGATATCTCCAGGGAGATAGATTCCAGGAAGCGGAGGTCATGATATACGGAGTCACCATGCATGACAAGGCGACGTGCATGGGCGGTTGTGGCATCCCCGACAACAGCGAGTGCCTCCAAGATGGCCTGTTTGGAACGGTGGGCCCAATTGAACGCTATCAACCTCGATAGCAAGCCTGGATGCAAGTCAGCTCGCAACTTGGCAAACATAGCATCGTGTTCGAGCAACATCCTAAACAGTCACCGTCAAGAGGCGGGTTTTTCGAGCTGTATGCACTTACTCGTCAATCACAGTCTTGACAAGGGCAATGTGAGATCCGGAGGAAAGTTCTGACGCCCAGGCACGTTGAATAAAGTCCTTGAGCTTATCTGACAGCTCATGACGTTGACTGAGGTCACTTGCTCGTACAAGCGCCAGCACAATGGAGGTAGCGTTAGTTGCTTTGCGGATCGCAAAGTCAACTGCAGGGCCGTGTATGTCCTCGTTGATGAGAAATGGATGCCATGACAAAGAACGATCCATAGGGTCTTGTAGAGATAGCAGTCCGTCGCTAATTCCCGCGCAGAATAGGTTCTTGAAGGGTAAAGGGAGGGCACACACAGCTAACGTGATTGAGTGTGTGTTTCGAGCCACGGTGTGCGCCTGCGACGCCAAGTGCGACGTAACCCCTGACATGCCAGATAGAATGAACTGTATTAAAATGGTGAATGTGAAGACACAATGGAGGAGGCGAGCGACGGCCTTCCCAAGTCCCCTTGGAGTAGCCAAGGGAAAGCGACCGAGATGGTATATAACGTTGAGGACCTCTCGTGATAGGGAGAGATACGCGCAGATTCGGGATAGGAAGGGCAAGAGTGGGAGCGTTGTCGTGGCTTTGTGGAGATCGATGATAATGCCATTCTGGGATTCCAAGGGTGAGCGAGAAGGGTGCGAACGCATGCTTCGCTGATCCGACATTTGGAGGTGAGATTATGGGGATATGACCACGCAATGACTCTCACTTCTTGAGCTTTTCATCTTTAATGTCCACTAATCGTTTTCAAAGACTACTGATACAATTGGTCGGCGCGCGGTATACGCGCATGAGATCTGGCGGGCAAGGTGGCTTCAGCGGCAGAAAATGTCCATAATACAGCAGTGGATAGGACTTGGATAAATCATTTGTTCGTCGTGTGCAATGGCAGTAACCTCCTCGCTGCCACCCGCGCGATCATATCGATCATAGGCGAGAATGGAAGCACACAGTACACACGCGTGAGGATCTCCAATGGAGATTGACACCTGCTCGGACCATATCTAGTTTGGTTCCCCATCACTCCATTCCAGCACCATTATGATAACACCGTACAACAAGTTTCCATGGCCATCAGGTCCCCGCCCCCGCTGATGGTCCCAACCGAGCCACCAGTGGTTTGGTTCAAAAAAAAAAACCCCCGCCACCAGTGGGACAAAAACACTCACAAGTCCTAATAGCTTTGCTGTTGCGTCTACCGCAACATTTTATTATGTTTATCTAGGCCTGGCAGTGGTAATGGAAGAAACCACCCGGCGAGGTGACAACAACGACAACAGCGAACGAGGAAAGACTCTACTACGGGGTTTCCCGGCAGTGATAGAGCGCGCACTACACGGCCGAGGGAGATACACGTGATGTCTTTGAATCCTTCGGCCGTGTAGCCCTCAGGTTCATATGCTCCGCTCCGCGCAGTCTTTGCTCGGTCCTTCTTTGGCTCCATTTCGTTTCGTTCTTCCATTTCGTTTCGTTCTTCCATTTCGTTTCGTTCTTCCATTTCGTTTCGTTCTTCCATTTCGTTTCGTTCTTCCATTTCGTTTCGTTGTCAGACCGCTATTGTCTCAAGACCCACCCGCTCCATTTCTGTCAACCGAAAAATCAATCTAATTAGTTGTTGGCGTTCGTTTTGTTATAACTTGTATCTTGTGACTGCGATCGAAAACTGCATTCTTGTTCATTGTTGAGGTCACCTATGTATCAAATAAAGATAACAAAACCAACCCGCTGCTCGCCGCGCTAGGGGGACAAGGCGTAAGACGTTAAAAATCGCTGGCTTCTCCTGATGAGAAGCGCATCGCACTGACCAGAAATGTCACAATCTCCGTGCTCTGATACTGTAGAATTCACCCTTCAGAATACTCTTCGTTGTCATACGAAGTCAATCAATCATCTCGCTATCAGCCCGGACAAGACCCGTTTAATAAGCATTGGTGTGTTCTCTCATTGTTCCTACCTCACGCCTTTTCGCTAAGGAATGGTTAGGCGACGATTCTAGGACGGTCGTTTGGTCTGTTGCTTCTGGTGAGAAGCTTTTCGCAGTGGAGCGGCCTTTCAATGGCCCAGCCACGGCTGTGTCCTGGGCGAGTCGTGATAACAGCCGCTTTGTGGTTGGGTTCGCCAGTGGAGATCTTCACCTCTTTTGGAGTGAAAGCGAAAAGGTAATCAAAATTACTTGGGCGGCCTGAGTTGATCTTATCTCCATTGCGCTTAGTCGTACAGTGATAATATTGGCGTATCAGGAGGGAAGGGGGCTGTTGAGGGTCTCGTATACGACCCAATCCACGACCGGATTGCCTCTATCTGCGCAGATTCGACACAGTTGTGGAGAATCAAAGGGAGCATCTTGGCCCCGGTTCTTTCATCGCCATTTGGGTATGAGGGATATGGCAAATGTGTTCAGTTTTGCGACAACGGGGCAAGCGTTGTCATGTACTATCTAGATACCCACGAGTGGTACGTGGGCGTCTTCACTTATTCTTCTATTGGCTCAAACATCACAGTTTGTGTTATTCAATAAACCCTTGGGAGAAGAGGTGGTCGAAAAGGTTGAACACTCGGATGTACGACTCCCAATACCTCTCACTTGATTCTGTTCTCGGTTACAACTTACAAACAGCGGCTATGCGACTCCCAACCACGACGGCAAGCTCTTGCTTGTGTCCAATCTCAAAGATGGCATTGACGAATATCGATTTCCGAGCATGGAAAAGGTTCAGACCTTTACTCACCCCATAGAGAAAAATTGTATTCTTCAAACCAAGGTGCTACCATTATGGAATCTCATCGTCGCAGGTGGTGATGACAGCTTCGCTCGAGTGTTCAACCGAATCAGTGGCCAACTGGTCTGCGAGATTCACCATGGAGGTAAGCATCCACCTTTGACTAAATGGGCATTGTTGACGCGTCGCAGCTCATGGCCAACAAATACAGGTTGTCGAGGTAAGCCTTACAGCAATGATATGAATTGGTTGGTTAATTTCAAACGTAGGCTTTTGCCGACTCTGGCAATCGGTGCATAGTAGTTACGGCTTCCTCAGGTCGAGCTCCATATGAGTTGAAAGTGTGGCATTATCAACCAGAGAAGGTGTGTGTTGGAGCAGATTATTACGGAACACGTTCTGAATCCCATTTCAAGGCCGTAGTCTATTCAAAGGAATTGCCAGTGGTATCTCCTGCAAACTTCTCATCTCCAACTTGGTGTGATCGAATTGCCATTGCGTTTATCGCCTTTCTATTCATGTTGTTACTCATCGCGATTGTTGTTGCTGTGATATTTTGGGTTGGAGGATTTGACATATTAACATACACACCCATGGTCGAATAGAATCGAATTGTCATCGCGTTTATCGCTTTTATGTTTGCTTATTATGGTTGCACTTACTGTGGTATTCTTAGTAGAAGCACAATGGTTTAATACGCTGTAAGGCCAGCCCGGGCGCTGAGCCCGAAATTTATGTCACACACTCTCATCGCTCGTTGACTTAGTCGCTCACGTCGTATCGGAATGGGTACTGCCGGAATACCCTTCGTCACCCGCTCATAAGCCGCGCGACCTGCTGTCCTTGTCCATCGCCACTCACGCCAATCTCCCTTTTATCCTGCCATCTCCATTCATCAATCACCACGGCCATGTCACCGTTTTGTCTTTGGCAGAGGCGCGGTCTCCTTTTGCATCGTTCTCGTTAACTCTTTTCATTAGTGCACGCGCCATCGCTGTCGGTATCGGCCTTCTTCCATGTGAGTCTCTTTGTTGTTCACTTCACCCTACGTTCCATATCGCCTTGGGACGTTCCTACGTTCTTCCCGTCTCGACCTCTCACTTCCTCCCTCTACCATGTCGTAGGTACAGGTATGCACTGCACCGTGTCGCCAACTCGCCACGAGCGCTAATATTGGGTCGCGCAAGGGATGTATCCCGCGTGGGCAATTCTACCGCTTATTTTCCTGATCCCGATTAAATCCTCAGCTAACTTTGCCCTTTGTCTATGCAGTGTGCTTACTGACTTGTGTACTGCTCTTTTTATTGTTTTCATACTCGACCTTTTGTCTTACCTGATCACGGGACATCTGGCGCTGTTGCCCCTTTGGCGTTTTATTGTCAACGAATTTAACAATATAAGTTGCGTCGGTATACCAAGTCTACTTAGAGATATTCCGCACATGGCCAATCCCACTGACAATTCTTCTACGCCTCGAAGCGTACCCTCCCAGCCGCATGACCAAGTGCGGTCATCCTTTGCCAGTAGTAGCTTCAGTTTCTCAGTGGAGTCGGTTATCACTTCACATCTTCACGCCGCTGACTAGTCATAGGTGCGCCGTGATGAGAGCCCTCAATCTCTGGCTGTCAATGAGACCACCCGCCTCATCCAAACTGTTGATGAAATGGAGGCCGAAGCTGTCGAGAGGCAACTCCAAGTCGAAGATACGCGTATGGGTTCTGCGGTGACCCCGGGTCAGTAGAAAAGCTTGACTGACTCGAGCCTCGAAGTTCACTCATTCGCAGGAGGCTTTCTTCCTAAGGGCTTATACACCGATATCGTTAACGCCGCTAGTGACGCGGCAACCGTGGCGACCTTAAGAACCCTGCAAAATGGGACTCTGACGCTGCCTCGCCGCACCGGTGCTCCTCCGAGTCATGACCCCCCGAGCTCAGGTGGAAACGAGTCGGAGACGGGTGATCTTCAGGTTTTCAAACGTACGTGGCCCTGTTCTGGTGGATATGTGATGTGAACTTTTTCCCAGCGCCGCCAGGGAAAAAGAGGGTTCCTCGTCCTAACGAGGACAAGCTCATAGATGTATTGTCACGCCTCTGCGGGGGCGCGTCTCGGTGTATCTGTAACTAGTCTCTGCCTGGGGCAGATGGCACTAGAGTTGGCCCGGTACTGAGTACGACGGCGCCTAGATCCTGGGGTTCTTCAGTGGAGTGGAGAGGAGAGGAGAGGTAGCAAGGTCAGGAGAGTACGCAGTATATTGACGAAGACAAAACTAAGGAAATACATGAGGAGGACACGGGATATAAGTAGCCCTACACTACAGGGCAGTAACTAAGGTGGAGATGAAACAGGGTGAGTATCAGTAGATGATGGGATCGGACGATCGCCTGATAAGATCGAGATAAGATCGGATCAAGACAGGGGGAGATAAATGAAAGGGGGAGGGAAGGGAAGTGAGTTGAGATGGAAAAGGAATATTCGTGACATGTATGCTGTTCTACTCGCGGTCATAGTCACAATTGATGTCGTATAGGAAGCAATGCGCAAGTTCCTCGAAAGCGAAGGTGTCCTCGCGACAAAAGATTACTTTCCTGATGACGCCGATGAAGGACGAGTGAAGGCATACGAAGAGCATGGCCTTTTGGGACCGGATCCCAGCGCCCCTCGCATTTGCTTAAAGCAGACGTTCAAGGGGAAATGGAATAAGGAGGTGGTAGAGATACTGGCGACAAATTTCATCTTTGCAGTCAAGAAGGGGACATATAAAGCCATCCAACACACTTGGCCGCAAATGAACGAGGACAAAGTAAGGAAAAGGTGCCAGAGCAAACTATACAGAACGCAACACTTGTGCTTGAACCCCAAAAATGGTCCCAAGTCGGATAAGATTAACCGGATGTATCAAAGGCGGCAAGAGGTGCGTGTCTTCTCGTCGGCACCGTCGTGCGGGTCACTAATATTTAGTAGACATATTACAGAAGGAGGAAAATCCACAACGCAAACTACCATAATGACCCAGCGACATGGAACAACGTCACGCTATTACTTGACGCTCTAGGCACTCTAGGTACTAGCGACGACGAGACCGACGACGATTCGGAATACTCGAACCCTGACCCGCGCTTCAAGAGTGTTCGGCGTGTTGATATAGGTTTTTTGAATCCAGCTATAGCCAAAATATGGGCTGCCGTTGAGTCATATCCGTCTTCTCTTCGCCCCTCACGTGGTAACCGTGCATTCAAGCGTATCTCCAAAGCCAAATCGATTAGCAAAAACCGCACGCCATTGCCAGGGCTCCCGATCAACTTCTATAGTCCTCAATGGCTTCAGGCGAGTTCCTCCCGCTTTCAGAGGGGCGTGAAGGCGGAGGTTCCTCTTCCTATACTGGTGGGCAATTTTACATTTGTAATATCGCGTGTGAAGTCTCACTAAAATGCACAGGTACCGTATAACGTTGAGGACGAGGACGTTGAGTACATGGAGCACGATAGTGGCTAATAGCTGTGTCATGCGTTTGTAGGACTACGTAGTCCATAAATGCCTATAGTATTGTCCACAGTGCAGGCCGCGTTACTAAATCTGGGCACAATACAGCTCAATACACTCGACTCCCTCTTATTCGGTACCCCTATCCACCGCTTTTTGTCAAAACGAGGTCGGATAACCGATACGCAGTACCCGATATCCGATACCCCTTGCGGGCACGCAGGTTCCGGACCGGATGTTGCTGACACTGACTGTAGACCACCCACGACATCCATGATCCAACACTCAGCACTCGTCGACTGAATCCTCAAGCTAAGTTCTTTCCTCTTTTTAACTAACCTATAACTAACTACTATTTTATTTTATTTTTCCTTTCTAGGTTTCAAACAGGTCAGGTTCTCACCGGGCCTCCACCTCGCCGCGCGCAAGCCGGGGCTGCCACCTCCACCTGGCACCTTACTGGCACCTTGGCATGTCATTGCCACCTCGTTACGGCGCGCAAGACTGGCCATGACTCAGGCCATGATGCGAAGGTGCCGTGACACGGTGTGCGAGCCCCGTCGCGACGCTACGATACCGACGCGGCGTGGCAACTGCTACGACACCAATATGGCGCCGTGGCGAGGCCACGACACCAACACGGTGCAGAGAGGCCACGACGACACGGCACCATGGTACTTTGACACCGACGCCGAGCCGTGGCGCTTCGACAACGATGCGGCGACGTGGCGCTATGACAGCAACACGGCGTGGCGATGCTACGACACTGACGCGGCGCCGTCCTTAGTTTACAAGTAGTAATAGTTACTGTATCATAGATACGTGCACGCAGAGTGGATCTGGGTTACTTGAGCATCGGGAAAAACCTACCCCGCAAATCCTGTCAAATTTAGCGGCCCATTAAACGCACTAAGCGATTGTCAATATGGCGAGCTATTCAGTTTACTCTAAATTTTCATTAACCTCATTCAAATTTTGCGCGTTTTTCGATTACAACTTGTGTGCGCCGACCCTGGTTATCGCGTTGCGGTTGTTGCCACCCAACTGTTGCTGTCAGTCACCCCGCCACCACCCTTGTTGCTACTTGCTGCTTACTGATGCACATCCCGCCAGTGATGAGTGTTGAGTGGGACTTACAGCTAATATTGGCAGTGTGACTATCGGAGGGCCGCGTACTCGAATCGACTTGGACAATTGCAAAAAAAAAAAAGGTTGGGCGAGGCTTAATATGTAGCGTGGGAAGGTTGACATGTTGACGTGTTGACACGACACTTGACTTGCCTTGAACGTTCTTGTTCTTGCCACCACCCATCTCTACCCTTCCCTCAAGACTTCTGCCAACCTAGGTGAGTCCCCTCCCCTCATCCTTTTAACTCTTCAAAACTGGCAGTATGAACTTCATGCAGGTGGTGTGTCTTTGACTTTATGCACACATACTCGAATAACTGTCTTGGTGCCCTGGGCATAGAAGCAGCCCGCGATCACGAAAGAGGCGCGTAATGTCATCGAGTTTGACGGCTCATATGTCAACGACAGACATCTAGCACTTCTTTACACTCCCTTAGCCCCTATACCTGCCGCACTATGACTGGTCACTCATACATGGCTAACGATGAGCTGGGCCCAAGATACGTTATTTTTGTTTTGTTTCTTATTGTTTCTCACTGTCACAGAGCCACGTCGCCACCACCTGCCTGCCTTACTACACATCAGCCCGTGGCCCCCACCCCCATCCTTCTTCGCCACACGCAAATCCACCACCACAACACGAAAGCCCCGCCTCGACGCCATGCCGTTGTGACATGCAAGACCCACCACGACAGCACCCCCAATGCGGTACGCAAGACTCCGGCTGATGATGAGCTGGGCTTCGGCCCAATGCACCAAGATAGGTTTTCCTTTTCTTTTGTTTATTTTTTTCATATCATTTCTCATCGGCGTCACAGAGCCATGTCACTACTGCCGCTGTCTCGCTGCCTCGCCACACGTCAGCCCGTGGCCCCGGCCTCCATACGAACCCCACGCAAGTCCTCCACCACCCTACTGTGCGAAGCCCTGACCCGACGCTATGCTGTTGCGACACGCAAGACCCACTACGACAGCACCCTCAACACGGTACGCAAGTCCCACTATCACGCTAACTCGCTGCCCACAAGCCCTGTCGTGATGCCACCCAAACACGGCACACAAGATTTCACCTGCACCAACATGGCGTGCAAGTCCCTACCAACTACGCCCAGGCAACATCGACTCCGCGATGACTACGGCTACAAGGATGAGGACGACGGCTGCAATGAGAAGAACGACGGCAGCAAGGGCAATGGCAACGGCACGTCGGTGACACCAGCACCGCGACAACAACACTGAGAACGACGACTCGACACGAGAGGAGCGAGGTCATTCTGGCCCTGTCCCTCTACCTGACCCGGCCCATTAGATTACCCAGTGGCACCGCCCTATCAAACTAACCACCACTTCACCTGCAGCTAAACCGCGACCATACCCTAGGGTGTAGACTGTTATGTACTAGTTCCTGTATCTTGTGTACTGGCGTCGTGCCCCAGATTTGCATTAATTTAGTCCTTTCTTATTCACTTCTTGAACATCCTTTAGCAAGGGTTTAACAAAAAATTAGTGATAAATTTTTAATAATTGATGAAGGGGTCGTTAAAACCGCAAATGGGCGCTTACCTGCTTATTAGCTCTAATTAGCAGCTTGCTTGGGCAAGCAGGTCGTTCCGCGTGGATCGTAAACAAAGACAAATTGAATCTCGTTATATAACTCTTAGACCTCTCCATAAATTCCCCCACGCAAAGCCAAAAATCGGGACAAGCGTGGTCACAGTCGACGAAGTCGACACCTAGTAAGAACAAATCTGGGGATTTTGAGTGCACGGGTCGCAAGGGTATAAAACCCTTGTGACCCTTGAGTGACCCTTACCCGTTTGGGCGGGTACCCTTACCCCTCACGACGGCTACTGTAAGGGTTTTGACGGGTATAGTAAGGTACGAAAAAAATACCCCACTACCGGGGCCACACTAGGTCGTCCCTTTTTCTTTGGATCCATGTTTATTCCGGGGTACCTAACAGAGTTACAGTCTTACTTACAGACGGTCGTAGCGAGCCCTACATTTATGAAACACATGTCCTAAGAAAGGTGCCCCGAGTCGTACATAGCTCAGAGAAGAGTAAGTGTTACGGTTCGCATCCGACCGTCCCCCGATCACCTGCCAAGACCCGAAGAATACCCGCAATACGAAGAAGTCCCTCGGATATTGCCGAGGAGGAAACCCAAGTTATGAGGCTCGTGGCTGAGAGTACCCGACCCTACCAAAGCTGAGTCACGTGACTACTTCATCACCACCATGGAAGCGCTGAGAGACTCCTGGAAGTGATCACGTGATCTCTATAAACGGCCCCGTCATGTGACCCTGGCACGTGAACCTGGCTAGACCCGCACCAGATGGTTCCAGATGAGCTTGTGCCTGGACCCGACCTAGACCGCCTCGTATTTGATGACTAGACGTGCCTGTATCGATTGTTGCCTTTGATTCTGATGGCTGTATGCCTCGTGTTCCTTATCTCTGACTCGTGCCATGAGTGCCTTATGCCATTGGCTGACTCTTATCTCTGACTCGACGTGACTATTCCTAGGACCCGTTGTATTAGGGTTTCGGAGTTGCAAGTGGGGTTCAAACCTCCTTGCTGCAGTAGTAATAGTGCTGGCTTATGGTCGCTGAAGACTAAGCTTAACTTCTTGGACTATACCACCCCAAACGCCTTGCTACTTCTAGCTGTCTGCTGGTGTACGCTGAATAGACTTTGGTTGTTCTACCCCCATCATGTTCTTAGCTGTTGGCTGTCTGTTAAAGCGCCATATCCCTTCTTTCCTTTCCCTTCCTCTCAATGCCGTCTATACCGACGCGCTGTCAATACTCCGCTTTATTGCATTCGCTGCCTCTCTTACCTTGTGGGCCGCCTTTATACGACTTTCAACCCGAGTCGTGCAACGCCGAGTATCCGAGTCGTACATCCGCTGTGATCGTTTTGGTCTACGTGTAGCCCTATCGCCGAATATAGGAAGTACGCCGGTGGAGCGTAACAGTAAGGGAAAGCCCTGGTGGGACTGTGATTACATGGTGCAAGCACAGGGATACATAGGCGGCACACAGACCATAAGAGGAACCAAACCTCAGTGTGCGTCTTACGTTCGGGGGGCACGGGGTAAAGGGGGACCGGGATTCCGGCTTTGAAAGCGCGCGAGTCGAATTTGAGGAGGCGTTCGTTCGGATGTGTAGAGGGGGTGAACCGGGTGAACGCCGTGGATAAGATTGCCGTAGATATGCGGGCTTGCGGACAGTGAGGATTGGATGATGGTCCGAGTCACGGTTGGCATGACCGCATGGGGCATGCTGGGGGGGTCTTTGCGAAAATTGCTGCATAAGTGCCTGTGAAGCGTGAATTGGTGGCAACTTGCGGGTGGAGGTTGTGTGGTCTTTTGTCTGCTGCTTGCAGCGTGGACTTTATCGGCCACGTGACGGATAACGACCGGCCGTGTAGTAGGTGGGTTTATTAAACTACTCCGGAAAATTCCACAATGCTTTTCTCAATCGTCTACTGCGATCAGAGAGTTGAGTTGAAGCTGAAGCGCAGTTGCCCCTCAAGTAAATCACTGTAATCACATACAGACGTCGTACGCATTTATTCAAAATAGCATAAAGTAGGGATTATTAAAGTCCTAGGAAATGAGCAAAGGTTAGCGAGCCATCTTCCGTCTGACATAACATTACTGACTCTATTCAATGGCTTCATAACCATGATTCTGTAGTCCCAGTCTCGGTAGACCGCATTGTAAACTTTCTGACTTCCGGCACGATCGTTACCTTCTTTCTGTGTTTCTGACGACCATAAACTTGCACCAAACTCCGGGTAACGTCGTGAATGGGCTTTGTAGAGATGTCGTAGGCGTAAGATAGCGGTGAACCGTAGGAATGTATATGTCGTATTGTCTTGTATCACCAGGAAGATCGCACGGACACTTCCCTGGTACTAGGGCAAGGGAATCGCCTGCATCTTGAAAGAAATGACGCCGTGACTTTCCGACGTGCGGTAAGTGGTGAATTCAGTTTGTGTTGATGTAACCCTGTCCAGAAAGTCTGCTTGCTCTGGACAGTGGAAAAACCCTAACTCGCGTTGTAGGTCCTTCTCATTCATCTCATCGCAGCTCAAATCTCTTCATCCATTGGCTTCGATTTCGCTTTTTTGGTTTTTGGAGGGGTATATCTGTGTCGCTTTCGTCTCTTAGGTTGTGTGTGTGTTCAGGTATGTACGTACCCCTGTCTTCGGTGCTGAATAACCGTTCCGTAATCGCGACACCTATCCTCCCCACCCATCTAGACCACTCAAACGTTGAATGACTGCATGCATGGTTGACTTAGCGCAGAATGCTGCAAACATGGTCTTTTCCATTGTCCTTTGCTTGGTGAGGGTCATGACAACAGCAGAAAGGGACATCGCTCACCCAGTTATTGTTCGTGCTCGAGCGCTGCAGGTTTACCGATGACCTTTCGAATGGGAACATCCACCAGCCTCGAACAGGGCCATACTAGACGGAGCTAATTGCCGTGAGCAGGGCATTGACGTGGTTGGGGCGGAAACGCTGGTTTGGCCGGAGGTCCTTCAGCGTTTTGAAGGTAATTCTTCATAGTCTCTGTGTACTGTTCGATGTGGTTTGTTGACGTTACGGTGGGAGGTTGCCCAACGGATCGCAGTGGCGAGTAGGAAGGTACTATGTACCAGTTTGCTCTGTACTCATCCGTCTGTCTCCCTGACGCAATCCGCCGTGTCTCGATGCGAAGCAGAGACACTGGTATGTCAAACTCGAAGCATGGACCTCCACTCATCAGCCTTCAGTTTTCCGTTGGGATACCTGACCTAAGTTGGCTGGAGGGGCGGCATGCCATCGTGGGCGAACAGTAGCCCGCTATATCATCCCGAATCGCCTTCAAATCGTCTTGAGAAATACCCATCTCCTAGCAATGTCTTGAAAGCTGACCGTCCTTGGACAATCTCCTGTATGATTCCCTCACCAATGATGTCTGATGAGGCAGAACGCGTCACCCCTCTTGAAAGGGATTCCTAATTACCCACACCAAGTGAGTTCGTCTGGCGAGGTGAGAGCGTTTTCGTACCTTCAGTAACTCCATTAGATCCCTTTACGGAGCCCTTTGGATTGCCCGACGCTAATGCCCCTTTCTTCGCAGAGGATCCTCAGCACGTCGACCGTCAGCTTTTTCGAATCAAGCGATTCTAGGCTTGCATGTGATAGCGTCTCTCTTGCGTTTTTCTACTTGCCTGAGCGTCTCCGTGGCCTTTTCATTTCGAGATCCTGTCGAGTCCATTCCGAGCACCTTTCGAGCATGGTACTGCAGTAAGCCGATGAAGAGGTTGTGCATGCAGTCAAACTGGCACCATGGTGGTCGGGTCCCAGTATTCTAGTTCCATCAAGACTGAGTGACGTACGCCGGTTTTGCTGTATAGTCGCTTGCGCTCCTTTCGCTGATGTTGCACTCCGCCATTTCTGGGCATCTTCTTGGACCCTTTGGAAGGTGCGTACTTTCCAGGAGTCGAAATGTTCCTCTCTTGCAGTACTTTTATCGACGTAATTTGGCGTACCCATAATTTTCCGTGCCATCGGCAAGTCGTTACGGAGAGGGCGATTGCCGATCGTACAAGTCGGCCATGAGGGTATTCGTGTGTCCTGTATATTGCTCCATGTGTCCAGGACTCCTTCATGACCTTGACGAGAGGGCGTAAGAAATGGTCAATTTCCTCCCCTGAAGGCTCACGGGGCCCGGGGAATGACGCCAACGAGGCACAGGTTCTCGATTTATGCCGCATATCTGGCGGCAATAGGAGGCAAGACAGAACCATAGACCCCACCGAAGCAACTTTTCCAGCAATCTTGTTGTGATATGGGTTGAAGAAATCTACAGAGAGGCACCACAGAAGGCGAAGTTCTGTGTGTTGCCCACCAGAGAGGAAAGGTGCGCCGTCCGGGCCTTTCATTTCCCTAACGCCCTCCGCGGTGAGTATATCCTCGACAGTGTCGTCGCGCACCCGTTCTCCCGACCGTTTGAATGGCAGCCTCCACTCCCGGTCTGGAGAGTAGGCGTCCCACAAAGTCATGGAAGTCTTGCATCACGAATGGTTGTTTAGGTACGCCGATGCTCTTCTGGTGTGGTGTTGATCCCAGCTTGAGCAGGTTGCAACCGCCCCGAATTTGACATGGTCCACTGGTGCATTCATACGGATATGTGGGACACCATCTTCATCTAGTGGAGGATATAAAGAGCTGCATGCTGGACAACAAGCGTAAGTGTTACGGTTCTGCCGGCGCGCGGCCCACGGGGTAGGCGCCGAGGGGTTAGCTGACCGTCACGTGACCTGGCATGTGGTCTGGTCTAGAGCTGGAGTCCAGAGGAGTCCGGATTGATAGGTGACTCATAGCTGCTGACGCGTGCTGACTGAGACTTGTCATATGGGACTTGTCATCGCTGACTGATGTACAAGAGCGCGTTACGCCATTGGACAGTCATATTAGGGTTCACAGTTGAAGTGGAGCTTGAAAGCCCCTTCTAGGAGTATATAGGTTAAGCTTGTATAGGCGTATCTCCTTAGCTTAACTTCTTGGATTGTCACCCCAGTTGTATAGAGCTTGTTCCCTTCCTCTTCCTTGTCTGAGCTCGTCGTCAGCTCTCCGCTCGCCGCCGTCCTCGGTTGGCCTCCCACGATCGTTGCACTCTCCCTGCCTCTGCGCAGGCGTTATCGCTAGTTGGACGCGCGCCCGTTGTGCCGTGTTCCCGTAGAACTAGCCGTTGGCTATTGCCTCTGTGCTCATTAGGGCGGTGCCCGCTGGCACATCGACCGAGCGTCCGGGTGAACGCTACAGTAAGTGACGATTTTTGGGGCTCCGAGCATTTTCCGAGCAACTCTGATGTCGGTCGGAAAGGTTCGAAGGAATTCATCATCGGCAAGCGACAAATTTTTGCCCATAGTTTTTGCGAAATCGTCCTTCAATGACTTCAACCTGAAGTTGCTTGAGTGCCGAGTTGAGTGGTCCAGACTGTCCTGGACAAGCACTTGGAATAAACTTCGCTGTAAAAGGGAGTCGCAACCTTCCAAGGAGTGGATAAATCTTTGTCTGTTTTTAACGTCAGTATGGTGTATTGTATATTCATGGTTGAGATCCTCACCTGGTTTTTCGATGTCAACTACTAGTTTACACTTGTTGGGACCAACTGGGGTGCTGGTGAGTACACGCTTCAACCGCTTCGTGTCCTCGATGCCCTCCTGCAATTGCAGCTCCAAGTCCCCCTTCACGCGCGTCGCCACTGAACCGTCACTGCACCAGAGAACAGTGAGGGTAGCCAGTGTCGCCTCCATTTCTATCCGGTGCGTCTTGATCTCGTCGAGCAATGATCGAGTCGGTGGTGACGCTGGAACCCGATTCTTCAGGGCCTGTATAGCCCTTCTCTGGGTTGTGACTCTTTGCTCCAGCTCAACTAAAGACTGCAATGTAGAGGTACTGGTTCGATAGTGCCGGATATGTTCCTCGCGTGATTCCACTTGTTCCACTTTGCAGGTGGCCCCGTCGATCGGAGGAGATGGCCTGGGAATGGTGCCTTGAAGTTCAAGTTCTGGATGGTCTTGAACGTCGTTCGCGTTGTACTGGAACAAGATTTACTAGGGATAGTGGGTAAAGTCAAAGTGACAGTGACGGCATACCTCGACCTGCTTGTGATACGCTTGTGAATTGTCAAACCTCTCATGACGCTTTCTAGTCTTGTCGTCAACAAGTTGGCCATTACAGCTGGAGTACGTGCAGTAGCAGGCAGGCATGGTGGTGGTTCTTTCGGTCTATCTTAATCTCTCGCACGTAGGTTTTTCTACTGTCCATCCAACATCTTCATAGCGCCGATAGGCTTATATTTTGTCTTCACAACACGCAACCCGTAGCTAGGGACTGCCCATTCATGGACTACAAAGTAGGCCATCTTATTCGCTTGTACATCACCGGGCATTGTCACAGCGCTCTTGTATTTTTTCTTTCTTTTTCGACATCCGCTAACATTGGCTTTCTCTTGGCTTTGTTTTTCTTGTTTCGTGGATAATAACCAGGGGTTGGCAAATACAACAACATCGGAGTTCCCACTCAATGCTATTATCTCCCCAGAATGCTACTCCATTGCTTCGTCGCACTTTCTTTGTTCTTGGTGATTAACTAATATTTCCAACGCACCCGCAAATATCCACTCGATGCTTATTTCGGTGACTTTAAATGTCACGACGATCTGAGGGGTATGAGCACCACTTCATACAATGCCTTGCATGCGTTCAACCATTCACCAGCGTCGCCGCTTCCTTCCTCACTTACCTCCTAGCTCGATGCGATGTAGTTTCAGCCCGGAGCTGGTTCCTCCGCTCTTTCACGCCATGAGGGGTGTGTTCCAAAAAAGGTTGGAAAATGATTCCGCAGATGGGTCGTCCCCACCTCCGTCGCCGCTCACACCGACTGCGTCTCCATCACTCATACCGAAGCCTTTGGGGGAAGTCGGCCGTGTCGGTCGTGGGGGGTACACCCTTAGAGATATCCTCGAACAACAGCACGGGTGGGAAGATGGACTTTACCAAAAAATCAGGGTATAATCTACTCGTTTGTAACACGGCTGTCGTACTCAGATTTTTCTTAGGAAAGGGTAAGTTCCTTGGCCGACGAATATTTGGATACGTCTCTCGCCTATTCTACTCAAGCAACAAGATCTATGAATAAACTTACTCTTGTCTGTGAGATGGTACGATATTGATCTTTTCTGACCAAGCGGACGTGCAATTAATCACATAAGCAGGCCTCCAAAGAATTTCCCGTCCTCCTCGAGTATGAAGGAAATTGGGTTGTACACGATTACCTACGTATTTGCTTGAAAAACAGAGCACAAAAAGCCAAGAAAGATCAACAGCAGAAGGATAAAGAACCGGAAGCCAAGGGCAAAGCTAGAGGTGTGTACGCTCCTGGATGTTCGGCGGCGTTAATCTTATTGTGGACCCAAGATGCCAATTGACCAGTTTGATGGTAAGCGCTGCGATATATGACGTTGTGATAGTTGCTGATCATTCATCCTGGTTGCTTCTGGCCAATCTTCCTGTTTTTTAGAGTCCTGATATCCATGTCGATACGAATATCTGCGAACGATAGCCGTTCGATAGCCACCGGCAAAATACGACTTGACACTTGACTCGGCCGAGTCTTGGTGCACCTCTGCATACGTGGCAAAGACATCGAGCAATCCTGTATCATTACTCTTTTAGTTACTCAGAGCCTCGTAATCGTAACTTTGTATTGATTAAATCGGTCGGAAGTTTTCGATTGCTTCGCCGACACTGGGCCACTCACCCGAGTGCGGAAGACATAACTGCCGCGAAAGCGCAGACAACCAATGCTCGGGATCGCTCGCAGCGAGCGCGAACTCTAGATCTACTCAAATGTAGGTTTCGCTCGATTGCTTCGCCCACTCCGAGTGCACAAATAACGTCAGATAACTGCCGCAAAAGCGCAGACAACTAACGCTCAGGCGGTGAAGTTCACGCAACGCACGACTACAGATACGCAGACGATTTGACTTAATTTCTATATAGGATTCCCCCTATGAGCTCAAACTTGCTCGGCGCCCTCTCCAGGGGCCGCCACTACGCCCCGGGTAAAGCGAGTCGCAGCGGCAGGGATCGGTCGAAAATGTCGCCCGATCGGGTGGCGATGTTGAGGCGCACGGTGAAAGTAAATTCCACGCGCCATCCCTTCTTTCTCATCTATAGATGGTAAGCAACGGTCGATAGAGCAGAGGAGGCGACTCACCTGGTTATTAAGAGGTATAACCACACCTTTTTTTATCCACTTCCAGGCGAGCTTCAGGAGCGAGTGGGCGATATGCAAGAACATCTTGGCCTGGTAAGAAAGTTGCTGGTTTGCAAGAGTATGGGGTCACTCACCGTTTGGAGTTCGGTATTGGAGGTGCGAGTGTGAGGCAGGCGTCGACGCGCGTGAGCAGAACGAGCGCCCAAGTCGCGGGAGTACAAGCGCCTGCGTGCCAACACACCACCGGCGCATCACCACCTCTGCAACCCCGGCTCCTCGTCTGAAACGCGCCGTTCCGCAAAATTCTAGGGGCAAGAGAAAGCGACCGAATGCGAGGGATGCGGTTGAAAGTAAGCAGCGGAGTCAGACTGCACAGAATGGTACGTGAATCCAGGGTCTTCGTGTGGGATCGTGTTATTTACCCTTCCTGCGCCTTCGTCACGCGACACAGCCTTGAAGAGATTTAATTGATCCTTCCCGAGGTTTCTGGGCCTTAAGCCACCACCCTGGGGCGCTGGAGAGGGCATTGCGCTTACACCCCCTGGGTATTCGACGATTTTTTATGAACGTGCTGGTGAATTGACGTGTTCTCCTTCTCGGTATGCGAAAGCGTTTCGGTACGTTTTGTGTTTATCGTCGTGTGCGCGTATGTCCGCGCTGTGTTCCCGTGTGTCGGTATGTGTGTGCTTATCGTCCGCTCTCGGGTTTCCTTACTGTAACAATATGACGCTGTCTGTGCGTCACAAAACGTCGGTTTACTTTACAGAGTAGTCTACTTGTATGAATAGTATAAAGGAGCTCAAACGTGATGCAATCGCGTTTGCCCTTTCCCATTATCGGGCACTCTCTCGTTGTCCGCGTTCGCTCGTAAATCACTCTTTCCTCTCGTTTAAAACCACTCTCGCGTCCCATAACCTCACCACGTGCTCCATTTTATAATACATCACTATTAATTCTCCAACCGCGAAGTGTTATGATTAAGTCCTAAGCTGCGCGCGCACGCGCCCCGTAACCACTACTCCTTCGACGCCTATCCCCACGACTCGCCGGACTCACTAGCGGGACCACTCAAGACGCGGTGAGAGGGGCGGGCGACAGTGGAAACCCAGACACGCACACACCCAAGACCCGCGACGGAGAGGCGCAACTTACGCCATGCCAGCCCGGGTAACACGCACGCGCCCCGCCTACCTCAACGTCTGGAAGCTATGCCATCCCCTCTGCGGAGTGGGCTTAGATGAACGGGCACGCGCTAGCACAGTCAATGTAAAGCAAGTGGGAGGCCGGAGCGGCGGAGGCGTCCTATGATAGGACTAGGACTATATGGGATATAATATCCCTATCTCCTGTATCGGGCCGATTGATCTCCATCGGCCGATTATCGCCAGCTGATAAGTTGACTATTCTTATTCTAAATTTGCAGCTCGATTTGTAGACTCTATTTACGTCTCATTTTATTTAATATAAATGGATGTCTTTACAAACTCTGCTGTGTTAAGCTAATTAATGCTCGTTAAGACTAAATTAATCGAGTAGGGTATGTCTATATAATGCGACCGATGATTCGCATCAGCTGATATAACAATTAAGTTTACATACATTCGGAAATAACCAGAGCTCTCTTAAGCAAGCGACTAATATCTAATTGTTCAAGTATTTTTATTTATAATTGTCTGACACATAAGGAGGGGTCTACAAATTGTTCAATTGTCCTAATATAATTTGCGACGACAATCAACTCGACTTAGTAGTCAATATATTGGACATTAATTGATCCCTTAGTTGACTATAAGCAGACTCCGCTTACCCGCTCCTGCCCGCCGTGTTAGTGGGTTTACATTTCCGGCCCGGGCGAGGTCGCGACCTCTGGAGCGAGCTGATGAGCCTCATCACCAATCCTGGGAATTACTGGGTGGGCGGGCAAAATAAAAGTGTGCTGGTTCCTTGAACCAGTCGAGAGCTTGGGTGGGTAGATGACCAGGTGCCGCCTGCCTCGTTCGTTCACTGGCACTCAAAGTACTCAAAGGCGAGTGTATCTAAGAAACAGACCAAATCGACCTTCCCTCTCATCCACTTGCTGCCCAGTTGCACAGCTACGACTCTCCTTCCGCTATTCTGACCGTCCTTCAAATTCAAGTTCAAGTACAGGAGTTTGAACAGTCTCAGAGTGTCGATGAGATCTATCAGAGGTTGACCAAGTGGCCGAATTCGACCGTCAACATCCTCTATGCCTTTTCCGCGACGCTTGGAGAGGGTGATGGCCCGGGTGTCTCTCGCTGAGGCTATCCCTCAGGTGTTCTTGGTAACTTTGCCGGTGCCGGTGTCTTCCTATTTGTGAGCACGGTTCTCAAACCTACTCCGGACGACTTTTTTACAATTTTCCAGGCCTCCTCACCTTCGGTTCCTGCGTCTGCCACGACCATCGCAACGCCCCCGGTGCCATGCGGTAGCGGTCAAGCCAAACCTCATGCGCCTCCTGTAGTCGACCGCAGCTGCTCTTTCACCTGCCACTTACCGACATGAACACCCCCAACGACACCCCCAGAGATTCCAGGAAGACTGTCTCCAATGGCATCACTTCTTCTCCGCCCGATCGCTGTGCTTCTCTGTGACGTGCTTCTCCTCTCAGAGGCATCCCACGCGCTCTGGCGCCAGTCGCGCAATCTCCAGACTTGCTCTAGCGCCCTGCGCCTCGGCCCCTCCTTCGCCATCCACGTCACGGTTCCCAATGCCCAAAAACCTCCTCGTCGCCGCGGAGCGTACCTGCACCCTCATCTTCAGCAACAAGTTCGGCCGGATCGTAGTTCGGCGCGGCGCGGACGACCTCCGCCGTCTGGCGTGCGAAGGCGCTCTCCGACCTCACGCTCCGGCTCCTCAGAAATGTCTCGGGTGCGCCTCGGCCGATCGCGACGGAGGCTACGCTCCCGCTCGGAAGCAGAGACGAGGTGTACGGTCTCGTTCCCGCAGACGGCAGTGCCGCGGTGCCCAGCGCTAACTCGACGCTCGGCTTGTTCCGCGGTCACATGACGTTCGCCCAGCTGTGGTACACCGCGAACGGGACAGTGTAGACACGCTCGGCGCGCCAATTGCTGTCCAAGCATTCGCCTGCCCATGTTTGTCCTGCAACGGGCCTTTTTTTTTTTTTTTTGCCAGAATGCTGATTTTTCTTCTGGTGTGTGCAGCCGTATAGCGGGTTCATGCTCGACACGGCGAGGAGCTAGTACTGTAACACAAAACACTAGTGGGTCCAAGTCTCTGAGTATCAAACACGGGAAACTAAAGTTCCCAATTGCTGATGCAGTGAATTTGCATAGGTACGGGAACTATAGTAGTGGCTATACGACCTCATGCATCCGGTGATGAAGGAAGTATACGTGATGGACTTTGTCCTGTTCCATTCATAATAGCTTCTATAGTTTCGATTAAAGAAGTGTTATTAGTCCGGTTCTATGTCCATACCGGTGACCAGTATCACTTGCTTCATTTTGATATAAGAACGCAGCGACATTGAGCTCAACACCCCCAACAACACCCCCAGCCCAGAGAACCCGGGAAGATTCAGACCGTCTCCAATGGCGTCTTTTCTCCGCTCAATCGCCGTCCTTCTCTGCGCCGTCCTTCTCCTCCCCGAAGCAGCACAGGCACTCTGGCCCCAGCCGCGCAATCTCCAGACCGGCTCTAGTGCCCTACGCCTCAGTCCCTCTTTCGCCATCAACGTAGCAGTCCCCAACGCTCCCAAAGACCTCCGCGCCGCCGCGGACCGCACCCGCGCCCTCATTACCAGCGACAAACTCGGCCGCCTCGTAGTCGGGCGCGGCGTGGATGACCTTCCCGCAGTCCGGCGCGCGAAGGCGCTCTCCGGCCTCACGCTCCGCCTCGGAAGTACCTCGCGTGCGCCCCGGCCAATCGCGACGGAGGCAACGCTCCCGCTCGGCCACAGAGACGAGGCGTATAGCCTTATCGTTCCCGCCGACGGCAGCGCCGCGGTGCTCAGTGCCAACTCGACTCTTGGCCTGTTCCGCGGCCTCACGACGTTCGCCCAGCTGTGGTACACCGCGAGCGGGACGGTGTATACCCTTGGCGCGCCAGTGGCTATCCAGGACTCGCCTGCCTATGTGCGTCCACAACGCGCCGTCCGTTTTTGGTCGGTCTGTTGATCTCTTTCTTTTGGTGTGGGTAGCCGTATCGTGGGTTCATGCTCGACACGGCGCGGAACTAGTACGTGATACGCGCCCATTTTAGGCTTGCGACTTACGATCATCTCAGCTTCCCGGTATCGGACATCAAACGCACCCTTGATGCGTTGTCTTGGGTCCATGTGCGTCTATCGTCCCCAATCCTCCGAACAGCCTCTGACGCCACATAACTTCCCAGATCAACACGTTTCACTGGCACATCGTCGACAGCCAGAGCTTCCCTCTCATCGTTCCTGGCTATACCGACATCTCTCAAAAAGGCGCGTACAGCGCATCCGCGGTTTATACCCCCAATGACGTCGCTGGCGTCATATCCTATGCTGGCGCGGTAGGTGCCTCCCCAACTATCTCATGCCAATTCTGTAACTTATCACCATATCGCAGCGCGGAATTGACGTTCTCGTTGTACGTAACCATTCCGACCGCTGGTGCGGCGCGCTGAATAAATCGTCCTGTAGGAGATCGACACCCCCGGACATACCTCTGCGATCTCCAAAGCGCGCCCTGAACACATCGCGTGCGCCGAGGCGACGCCCTGGGCCACCTATGCGAACGACCCGCCCGCGGGACAGCTGCGCCTCGCATCCCCCGCGACGGTTAACTTCACTGTCGGTCTGCTGAGCGCGGTCGCGAAGCTGTTCCCCTCGACGCTGTTCAGCACGGGCGGCGACGAGATCAACGCACGCTGCTACCAGGACGACGCGCAGACGCAGCAGGAACTTGGTGGTAAGACGGTCGCGCAGGCACTTGATACGTTCACGCAGGCGACGCATGGCGCGCTGAGGAGTCTTGGAAAGACGCCGGTCGTATGGGAGGGTGGGTGATATGCGTCTGCCCTGTGCGTCGTGCAATGACGTGTCAGCGCAGAGATGGTGCTTAGCTTTAATCTGACGCTCTCGAACGATACAATCGCGCTGTGAGTCTCGTCTCGTCCCTGCAGCTTCACCTCGTTCGCTGATGCCCTCGCTTTTAGGGTGTGGATCTCGTCCGACAACGCCGCTGCCGTTGCAGCCAAGGGATTCCGCTTTATACACGCGGCGTCCAATTCATTCTACCTGGTGCGTCGTCTGACCCCATCGTGTGTTCCTTTCTGCTTATTCTGACGGGCATGAATAGGACTGCGGGGCCGGTGGATGGGTGGGCAACAACCCCGGAGGCAACAGCTGGTGCGAGCCTTTCAAGACCTGGCAGAACGTGCGTTACGTCCCTCTCTCCTAATTTTTCAACAATAGAAACGTCGCATGCGCACAGGCCTACACGTTCGACCCGCTCGCGAACCTGACTGCCGCACAAGCGCCACTCGTGCTCGGCGGGCAGCAGCTGCTCTGGACAGAACAGTCTGGCCCGGAGAATCTCGACACGATCGTCTGGCCCCGCGCCGCCGCGTCCGCGGAGGTTTTCTGGAGCGGCCCTGGCGGTAACGTCAGTAACGCCCTGCCGCGCCTGCATGAACTTGGGTACCGCCTCAGGAAACGCGGGGTGCGGACGATCGCGCTGCAGCCTGAGTGGTGCGCGCTGCGCCCGTTCGCGTGTGATTTGACGGCGTAATGTGAGCACGCAATTAGCCGGTCGGAACGCAGAGTCGAGGGTTATTGTGTTTGGCTTTTTTTGATGATGGCAGGACACTTGGACTTATTGCTTTCGTGCGTAAGGCGGACTTTGGGATCTGATGATCGTGGTGTAGTACTCTCGAATTGGCTCAGATAATATGAGAAATGAAAAGGAAGTTGGTGTGGTGTATATTGTTCATGCCATGTCATCTGAAATGCGTGTACTTTTAAGTTGGGCATATCTGCCGCACCAGTTCAAGCAGCAAATTTGAAGTGGCGAATACTAAGCGTGAGCCGACAAAAGGTTTCGTTTCGCTGCGGCGGTCTCTTGCCAGTGGGCGGTCTAGTGAAGTACTAGTAGTAGACACGCATTTTTGTATTGCCAGTGGGCCTACCAGTGGCCACCATCATATAAGGCATCCTACTACTATAACGTCAACTCTTCCGCACCAGCTAGTTACATAACTTACATTTTTCAACTTGAAGAGTACGGAAATTGTCCAGGAAGGCCACGCGATACCATGGTGCTCAGACTGACTCGAGGCGTGATCCCAACGCCACTGGCACCCTTGCTAGCGCCAGCTATGACGATAACAACGGTCCGGTCCAAGGTCCGGTCGCCCTCGGGCTGTAGCACTGGGCTTCGGCGACTCGGAGACCAAGTCGAAGATGCGCCCAAAGACTGACAATTGCTCCAGCCCGTCAGGGTTCGACACCTTCGCGATTGGAGGGGTGAGTGTTCAATAACGTTCAATACTAGTACGTTCATTTATCAGATTGACAGGCTGTGCAAGTCTTGGTGCAAGTACAGCGTCTATTTATCTTTGTCGAGGTTAACGCCTGGTGGATGGCGTGACCTGCCAACAACTTGAACCGACTCGGATACCGTACTAGTATCAGTTTATTGACGAGGCTGTGCATATCTCCAGACCACCCATCACCCTCTTCCCGCGAACCAGTTCCTTGTCAAAGGCACCATGTCGACTGCACCGGCTTCAAGTTCCCACTTCAATTTTCAATCCATCTTCCACGCTTCCCTCAAAGCATACGAGAAACAGACAAAAAAGGACCTTCTCTCCCATCCGCTTGCTGCCCGATTGAACAGCTGCGGCTCTTCTGCCGCCATTCTGGCCGTGCTTCAAGACCAAGTCCAAGGGTTTGAACAATCTCGGAGTGTCAATGAGGGGTTGACGAAGTGGCTCGATCCGACTGTCAATGTCCTCTACGCCTTTTCTGCAACGCTTGGAGAGGGTGTCGGCCTGGTAAATCTCAATAAGTATGCTCCTGTAAGGTCTCTGCTGACGATTATTCCCCAGGTGTACTCGCCTGCCAAAGTAATCTTTGCTGGTGCTGGTATCTTCCTTTTAGTGAGCATCTTCCCCGACCAGATCGCTATCGCGCACCGTTCTGATATCCTGGGATGTCAGGCGGCCAAAGATGTCAGAGAGAGCCAAGATGCGCTCGTCGATGTCTTCGAACGTGTCGAGAACTTCTTCAAACGACTCGAGACGTACACAGAGGTGCCACCGACAGCGGCAATGACGGACATAATCGTGAAGATAATGGTCGAAGTGCTTGGCATTCTCGCCATTTCGACAAAAGAAATTGAGCAAGGACGGACAAGTACGTAGATATGCCGGTGGCCCAGAGATATAATTTTCTGATATTTTCTCAGAGAAGTATCTGAAGAAGCTAGCCGGGAGGACGAGGCTCGAGGACGCGCTGAAGCGCCTTGATAAATTGACACAGGAAGAGGCGAGGATGGCGGCTGCACAACTTCTGAAGATCGCGCACAACGTCGAGAACAAGGTTACACAAGTCATTGACGGTAGGCGGTTTGCGCTCTGCTAGCTATTGAGACATTCTGAGTCCCCATGTGGCTAGACTGGAAGGAGGCAAGAGCAATGGCGATGGATTCCAAGGCTATTCTACAACAAGCAGCGAGCAGCGTAGACAACGTCATGTGTTGGTGGTCGTGTTGGTACCATTTACTCAGAAGCGTTAAATGACCTCCCAGGGACCCAAATGCGACAGGAGCTCCGAAAATGGGTCTCCCCACCGGATCCGTCCACTAATCATAACATCGCATGTGATGCCTCTCACAGGCAAACGGCAGACTGGTTCTTTGAAGGAAGTAAAATAATGGAATGGAAGTCCACGGGTTCCCTATTGTGGATCCACGGCAAACGTACGTTCTTCCTTCCTTCTACAGCTAGGCGTTTCCTTATGGCGCCGTCATCTCGTAGCGGGAGCTGGCAAGAGCATACTCTGGTTCGTTGGTCTGCAATCGGTTTAGGGTTCGCAACAACTTATTGTCGCCTAGCTCCTCGGTCATCCAAGATGCCTTTGTACTGCGCGATGCCGGGCTGGCATCCGTTGCGTACTTCTACTTCGATTTCCGCGATACGGGCAAGCAATCTCGACGGGATCTTCTCCTCTCTCTTGTCAGCCAGCTGTCCGCCCGATCTGACCCCTGTTGCGAAATACTCTTCCGTCTTTATGTTGCACACGACAATGGCGCGTACAAACCCAGCGATGACGTTTTGGTGCGATGCCTGAAGGAGATGCTGACGGTCCTGGTGCAAATCCCAACTTATCTCATCGTTGATGCGCTCGACGAATGTCCCAACACCTCCGGGATCCCATCCGCCCGTGCACGAGTCATTGAACTCGTGAAAGAATTAATTGGCCTCTGTCTACCGAATCTCCATATGTGCATCACCAGTCGACCCGAGATCGACATCAATGCCGCCCTTGGGCCGCTGGCGTCGCATTCGGTCACACTTCATGATGAGATCGGGCAAAAGCAGGATATCGCCGATTACATTAAATCTATTGTATACTCGGAGTCGGATACGATGATGAGTAGGTGGAGGGAAGATGAGAAACGCCTTGTGATCGAGACGCTCTCAAAGAGAGCCGACGGAATGTAATTATATTCTCTACGTCGACGACGGGTTACTGATGTTGTCGAATAGGTTCCGTTGGGTTTTCTGTCAGCTGGAGGCGCTGCAGGACTGTCTGCCAGCGAGCGTCCGGCGCACGCTCAATGAGTTACCCGAATCACTGGACGAGACGTATGAGCGGATACTGAAGGAAATCAAGAGACCAAGCAGGGACCACGCGCATCGTCTGTTGCAGTGTCTCACGGTTGCCATCCGGCCGCTGCGCGTCGAGGAGCTCGCTGAACTTCTTGCGTATGACTTTGATGCGGCCGAGGAAGGGATACCGAAGGTGGACCCGAATTGGCGGTGGAAAGACCATGAACGAGCTGTGCTGTCGACTTGCTCGAGTTTGATCGCTGTCGTTGACGACGATGGTTCGCGAGTGGTGCAATTTTCGCACTTTTCTGTAAAGGAATTCCTGACTTCGGACCGCCTCGCCACTTCGGGTGGAGACGCTGCCCAGTATCGTATTTCTCTTGGACTCGCCCACACTCTCCTTGCACGAGCTTGTCTCGGTACACTGCTATCTTCGGATGACGAGGATGGCGGATCTAATTCCGCGGATGGTGATTGGAACAGCTTCCCTCTGGCCAGTTACGCTGCTCAACATTGGATTGCCCATGCCCGGGTTGACAAGGCATTACCACGAGTGCAAAGAGGGATGCAACGACTCTTTGACCCAACCAAGCCGCACTTTGCTGCGTGGGTCCGGTTGTATAATGTAGAAGACGCGAGTTGGAGGTCCGACCCCATAATGGAACCTATGGCGACGCCACTGTACTATGCCGCGTTGTGCGGATTCCGTGGGCTCGTGGAACACCTTCTGATCAAGTACCCTGAGCATGTCAACGCTCGTGGTGGTGGCCGCGGTGCTGCACTACACGCAGCGTCTGCCCGGAATCACGTCGAAGTAGCGCAGGTCCTTCTTGAACATGGTGGCGACGTGGACGTTAGAGGCACGTACAAGCGGTCGCCGCTGCAATTTGCGGCAATAGAGGGACACGTCGAAATGGGGCGGTTCCTACTTGACCATGGCGCTGACGTAGATTCCCGTCAAGACATCCTTTGGACCCCGTTGCATCTGGCCACGTGGGGAGGACACGTTGGCGTTTCCCAGGTGCTACTTGAACACAAAGCGGACGTAAATTTTCGGGGCGACAAGGGCCGGGTTCCATTGCACCGAGCATCAGAGAATTCACATGGGCGAGGCGACTATCCTGGCGTTGTGCAGGTATTACTGGAGCACGGTGCGGATGTGTGCGTAAAGGACGATGAAGACATGACACCGTTAGACTTGGCTTCATATAGAGGGAAAACAAAGATCGTCCGCCTCCTACTCGACCATGGCGCAAATGTAGGCGCTGAGGACAAGGGACCTCGTTCCAGGTGGGTGGGGAGGCGAGATTGCACATATGTTGACAGAACATGGCCGCGGCGCACATCTACATGAGGAGCAATAGTTTCGCTACGGATAGCGGGGGATTTGCGTCGGTTACTGTAAAGTGAATGGTCGACCTATAGTACCACTTACGATCCAGACAGTCACACACCATAAAGTACGCGTAGCCTAGCTCCCCGTTCTCGTCTACTCATCAGTTACTCATCTTGGCGTCGCTCCCGCCGATACCGGACCGCACGATCCATCCGGTCGGAAAGTGGCCGGAAAGTGTCTGAGGCAGCCTGCGGGGCGAGCGCAAGCGCGTGGTGTCCGGGCGGCACAAGAAGTAACTTACCCGACAATCTTTGTACTATTAGTACTCCGAGTCATCGACGAAGCCATGCTTTCTCCACTCTACCCACCGCCATTTTCCCGTAAACCGGTGCCTCGTCAATAACTCCATGTCGACTCCATCCTCTTCCCATTCCAATTTCCCATCCATCTTCCACGCTTCCTCAGAGGATATCAGAAACAGACCAAAAAAGACCTTCTTTCTCGTCCACTTGCCGCCTGATTGCACAGCTGCGACTCCTTCCACTATGTTGACCGCCCTTCAAGACCAAGTCTAGGAGTTTAAACAATCTCAGACGAGGTGGCTGAACCTGACCGTCAACGTCCTCTATGCCTTTTCTGTGACGCTTGGAGAGGGTGTCAGCCTGGTAATCTAGTGCTGGTGTTCTCCTTTTAGTGAGCACATTCTCAAACATAGTCCGGACGATCTTGTAGATTTCAGGCCGCCCTACCTTTGGCCTGCATCAGCTACGTCCACCGCAACACCTCCAGTGCCCGGCGGAGCGGGCTTATGAGCCTCCTGTCGTCGACCGCTGCTGCTCCTTCACCTGCCACTTACAGACCTGAACACCCCCAACGACATCCCAGGAAGACCGTCTCCAATGGCATCATTTCTTCTCAACACCATCCCTGTGCTTCTCTGCGCAGTGCTCCTCCTCCCAGAAGCAGCCAACGCGCTCTAGCCCCAGCCGCGCAATCCTCAGACCGGCTCTGACGCCCTGTGCCTTGGCCCTCCATCGCCATCCATGTCGCGGTCCCCAATCCCCCCATCGCTGCCGCGGAGCGCACCCGCACCCTCCCCTTCAGCGACAAGCTCGACCGCCTCGTGGTCAGTTGCGGCGCGGACGGCCTCCCCGCGGTCCGGCGCGCGAAGGCACTCTCCGGACTCACGCACCGCCTCGGAAGTACCTCGGGTGCGCCCCGGGCAATCGCGACGGAGGCCACGCTCCCTCTCGGGAGCAGAGTTAATCTGACGCTCTCGAACGATACAATCGCGCTGTGAGTCATCATCCCTACACCTTCACCTCGTTCACTGATGCGCTCGCTTTTAGGGTGTGGATCTCGTCCGACGACGCCACTGCCGTTGTAGCCAAGTGATTTCGCCTTACACAGGCGGCGTCCAATTCATTCTGCCTCGTGCGTCGTCGTGCATTCCTTTCCAGCGCAGATCCTGATTGGCATACATAGGACTGCGGGGCCGGTGGATGGGTGGGAAATAACCCCGGAGGCAACGGCTGGTGCGAGCCTTTTCAAGGCCTGGCAGAACTTGCGTTTCCTCCCTCTCTGTTGACCTTTCGACGACAACCTCACATCGCACAGGCCTACACATTCGACCCGCTCGCGAACCTGACAGCCGTGCAAGCGCCGCTCGTGCTCGGCGGGCAGCAACTGCTTTGGACAGAACAGTCCGGCCTGCAGAACCTTGACTCTATCTGGCCCCGCGCGGCCGCGTCCGCAGAGGTCTTCTGGAGCGGCGCTGGTGGTAACGTCAGTGCTGCGCTGCCGCGCCTGCATGAACTTGGGTACCGCTTCAGGAACCGCGGGGTGCAGACCATCGCGCTGCGCCCGTTTGCATGTGACTTGACGGCGTAGCGGGGATGTCTCTGTGTGCGCAACGGGCCAGTTGAAAGTGGGTTGGAATGCAGAGTTGAGGGCTGTTGGGCTTCTGGTTTTATTTAAAGTCGGGCATATCTTTCGCACCAGTTCAAAGAACAAACCCGAAGCTGCGGAATACTGAGCGTGAGCCGACAAGTGAGCCGACGGAAAACGTTCAAGTTGGGTGAGTATCTAGAGTTCCAGACGCGCGTTTGTGCTGAGCGAGGCATTCCACTACTGTAACGTCAACTTGAACTTCTCCGCAACAACTAGTTACATATTTAGCTTGACGGGGGTGGAAATTGTTGAGGTAGGCCACACGGTAGATCATATCACGGCGCTGAGCACTCAGGCTGGCCCACTGGCAGGGGCGCTCCTGCAGTGAACTCAACGCCGGCGCTAGCTGTGACAACGATCCAGTTGCCTTGTAGCACCAGACTTCCGAGTCTGAGACGCGTTCGAAGACTGGCAATTGCTCCAGCCGGTCAGGGTTCGACAGTATGGGTGACTGTTCAGTACAGTAGAACGTTCAGTTATCAGATCGACAGGCTGTGCAGCGTCTATTTATCCCCGCGTTAACTCCTGCCAGTGCCAGTGAGCTTGAGCGCTTGAGCCTTCAACCGATACCGTATCAGTTCATCGAGTCCACCCATCAATCTCTTTCCGGGAACCAATTCCTCGTCAATAGCCCCATGTCGACTCCCCCTACACCCGCTTCAAGTTCCCATTCCAGTTTTCAATCCATCTTGCTCGCTTCCCTCAACGCGTATGAGAAACAGACCAAAAAAGACCTTCTCTCTCATCCTCTTGCTACCCGGTTGAACAGCTGCGACTCTCCCGCCGACATTCTTGCCGTGCTTCGAGACCAAGTCCAAGAGTTTGAACAATCTCGGAGTGTCGATGAGAGGTTGACCAAGTGGCTCGATCCGACCGTCAATGTCCTCTACGCCTTTTCCGCGACGCTTGGAGAGGGCGTCGGCCTGGTAAATCTTAATAAATAGGCTCGTGTAACAATCTGTGCGCTGACAATTATCCCCAGGTGTTCTCGCCTGCGAAAGTCATTTTCGCTGGTGCCGGTGTTCTCCTTTTAGTGAGCACGTTTCTCGACCTGATCACGCACCATTCTGATATCCTGGGACCTCAGGCGGCCAAAGATGTCAGAGAGAGCCAAGATGCGCTCGTCGATATCTTCGAACGTGTCGAGAACTTCTTCAAACGACTCGAGACGTACACAGAGGTGCCACCGACAACGGCAATGACGGACATAATCGTGAAGATAATGGTCGAAGTGCTCGGGATTCTTGCGATTTCTACAAAGGAAATTAGGCAAGGACGAACAAGTACGTAGATCCGGCTGGGGGCCCAGAGATATCTGATCATTTTCTCAGAGAAGTATCTGAAGAAGCTGGCCGGGAAGACCGAGCTCGAGGACGCGTTGAAGCGCCTTGATAAATTGACACAGGAAGAGGCGCGGATGGCGGCTGCACAACTTCTGAAGATCGCGCACAACGTCGAGCACAAAATTACACAGGTTATCGACAGTAGCCAGCGACAGGAGCTCCGAAGTTGGGTCTCTCCACCGGATCCGTCCACGAATCACAACATCGCGTGCGATGCCTCTCACAAGCAAACGGCAGCCTGGTTCTTTGAAGGAAATGAAATTAAGGAATGGAAGTCCACCGGTTCCCTATTGTGGATCCACGGGAAACGTACGCCTTTGTTTCTCCTACCCCCAGGCATTTCCTTACGGTGCCATCTTTCGTAGCGGGAGCTGGAAAGAGCATACTTTGGTTCGTTGGTCTAAAATGGTTTCAAATCTCGAAGGGACTTATTTTCGCCCAGCTCCTCGATCATCCAAGATGCCTTTGTCCTGAGCGAAGCCGGACTGGCATCTGTGGCATATTTCTACTTCGATTTTCGGGACACAGACAAGCAATCTCGACACGACCTTCTCCTCTCTCTCGTTAGCCAGCTCTCGACCCGGTCTGACCCCTGTTGCGAATTACTTTTCCGCCTTTATGTTGCACACGACAATGGCGCGCGCAAACCCAGCGACTGACGTTTTGGTGCGATGCTTGAAGGAGATGCTAGCGCTCTTGGTGCAGAGCCCAACTTATCTCATCGTCGATGCGCTCGACGAATGTCCCAACACTTCCGGGATCCCATCTGCGCGCGCCCGAGTCATCGAACTCGTCAAGAAGTACTTGACCTCAGTCTACCGAATCTCCGCGTTTGCATCACCAGTCGACCCGAGATCGACATCAAAGCCGCCCTTGGGCCGCTGGCGTCGCATTCGGTCTCCCTTCATGATGAGATCGGGCAAAAACAGGATATCGCCGATTACATTAAATCTGTGGTATACTCGGACTCGGATACGATGATGAGTAGGTGGAGGGAAGACGAGAAAAGCCTTGTGATCGAGACGCTCTCTGAGAGAGCCGACGGAATGTAATTATGTTCTCCACGTCGACGACGAGTTACTGATGTTGTCGAATAGGTTCCGTTGGGTTTTCTGCCAGCTCGAGGCGCTGCAGGACTGTCTGCCAGCGAGCGTCCGGCGCACGCTCAAGGAGTTACCGGAATCACTGGACGAGACGTACGAGCGGATCCTGAAGGAAATCAAGAGACCGAGTAGAGACCACGCGCGTCGTCTCTTGCAGTGTCTCACGGTGGCCATCCGGCCGCTCCGTGTCGAGGAGCTCGCTGAACTTCTTGCGTATGACTTTGATTCGGCCGAGGATGGGATCCCGAAGGTGGACCCGAATTGGCGGTGGAAGGATCACGAACGAGCTGTGCTGTCGACTTGCTCGAGTTTGATCGCTGTCGTTGACGACTATGGTTCGCGAGTGGTGCAATTTTCGCACTTTTCTGTAAAGGAATTCCTGACTTCGGACCGGCTTGCCGCTTCGGGTGAAGATGTCGCCCACTATCACATTTCGCTTGGACTCGCCCATACTCTCCTCGCACAAGCTTGTCTTGGTACCCTACTATCTTTGGACGAAGACGATGGTGAATCTCATTCCGCGGATCGTGATGCGGACAACTTCCCTCTGGCTAGTTACGCTGCTCAACATTGGGTAGCTCATTCCCAGGCCGACAAGGCACTGTCACGAATACAAGGAGGGGCGCGACAACTCTTTGACCCAACCAAGCCGCATCTTTCTGCGTGGGTCCAGTTGTATAACGTAGAAGATGAAGCTTGGAAATCCGACCCCATAATGGAACCTATGGCGACGCCACTGTACTATGCCGCGTTGTGCGGATTCCGTGGGCTCGTGGAACACCTTTTGATCAAGTACCCTGAGCATGTCAACGCTCTTGGAGGTGCCCGCGGAACTGCACTACACGCAGCATCAGCCCGGAATCACGTCGAAATAGCGCAGGTCCTCCTTGAGTGGGGTGGCGATGTGAACGTTAGAGGCCCGTGGAAGCAATGGTCACCGCTGCACATTGCGGCAATACACGGACACGTCGAAATGGGGCGGTTCCTACTCGATCATGGTGCTGACATAGATTGCCGTTCGGAAAACCTTTGGACCCCACTGCATTTCACCACGCGCAACGGACTCGTTGACGTTTCTCGGATGCTACTCGGATACAAGGCGGACGTAAATTTTCGGAGTGACGACGGCCGGGTTCCATTGCACCGGGTATCAGAGCTACAGTATTCGCCCGAAACAGCTGACCATGCTGGCGTTGTGCGGGTGTTACTGGAGCACGGCGCGGATGTGGACGTAAAGGACAATGAAGACGCAACGCCGTTACACTTAGCATCATCCAGAGAGAAAACAGAGGTCGTGCGCCTGCTACTCGACCATGGCGCGGACGTGGATGCGAAGGACAAGGAATACATGACCCCGTTGCACAAGGCCTCATCCGATGGGAGCACAGGGGTCGTGCACCTGTTGCTGGACCATGGCGCGAGTACAGACGCTGAGAACAAGGTGGGAAGGACCCCGTTCCAAGTGGCATCGGCCAGTGGATATGAAGATATTGCACAGATGTTGACTGAGTATGACCGCGGCGCACAGCGTGAGGAGCAATAGTTACGCTGTATTTCTTCACATATTTACGTAATCCAGACTATATTGATACTGGGCCGTAACGTCAACTTGAAGATTGACCGTCCTACACCTCGTACTGTGCTGTACGATCCGAACATTCACGCACTCTATCCTTGGTTGCCGTATAGTCTCCCTTTCTCATCTACTCATCCACTGATATTTCATGAAAAACAGGCTCGGGATGTAGGCCGGGATGCGCATCGATCCTCCGAATCCCTGACCTCACGTGCATCGCTTTTATCTATGGTCACTATACGGCACTCCGACTCGGGGATACTACCAGGAGTTCTCTTATTGATTAAATAGTGCCTCAGACACTTTACTCATTGAGGATGCTTGCCTGAACCCCACCGGTGACATGTGACATCCCGAGAGGACCGGGGAAGACCGTCTCCAACGGCGTCACTTCTTCTCTGCCCCGTGCTCCTCCCCCCAGAAGCGGCCCACGCTTACTAGCCCGAGCTGCAGAATCTCCAAACTGGTTCCCCCGCCCTTTGCCTCGTCGCCTCTTTCGCCATCCACGTTGCGGTCCCCAACGCCCCCGAAGACCTCCTCGCCGCCGTGGAGCGTATCCGCGCTCTCGTCCTAAGCGATAAGCGCCGCTTCGTAGCCAGGCGCGGCGTGTATGACCTCTCCGCCGTCAGGCGCGCCAAGGCGCTCTCCGGCCTCACGCTCCACCTCCTCGGAAGCACCTCGGGGGCACCCCGGCCGATCGCGATGGAGGGGAAGCTCCCGCTCAGCAGCAGAGACGAGTCGTACGGCCCTCTACAGCCCCTTCGTGCCGGTCTCTGGCGGTGCTGCGATGCTCAGCGCCGACTCGGCGCTTGACCTGTTCCGTGGCTTCACGTCGTTCGCACAACTGTGGTTCACTGTGGGCGGGACGGTGCATGTACTCTGTGCGCCCGTGGCTATCCAGGATTCGCCCGCATATGCACGTCTGCAACGCGCCATTTGTTCTTTGGCCAGAACGCTGATATTTTTCTCCTGGTGTGCAACCGTATCGCGGGTTCATGCTCAGGCTCGACACGGCGCGGAACTGGTACATGATATGCGATTCCCCCCTCTAGGTTTGTGACTCACAGTCATCTCAACTTCCCGGTATTGGAGAATCAACCGCACGCGACACGTTGTGTTGGGTTCACGTGCGTCTATCGCACCCCGCTATCCTATGATAGCACGCCCTGACGCGACACAACTTCCCAGATCAATACTTTCCAATGGCACATCGTCAATAGCCAAGCTTCCCTCTTGTCATTCCAGGCTTCACAGACATCGCTCAAAGGGGCGCATAGTACAGCGCATCTGCAGTTTATACCCTATCACGTTGCGAGCATCGTATCTTACGCCGTCGCGGTGCGTGGCCCCCCATTATCTCCTGCAAAATCCATCTATAGCTTATATCCACCAAATACCATATTCAACGCGGAATTGACGTTTCATTATACGTAGCCTTTCCGACCGCGAGTATTGCGGGGTGCTGAATAGCTAGTACTGCGGGAGATTCACACGCATGGACATACTTCTTCCATCTCCAGGACACGCAACCCGAACACATCGCATGTGCCGAGGCGACACCGTGGGCCGCATATGCGAACGGAGCCTACTGCGGGCCAGCTGCTCCTCGTGTCTCCCGCGACAGTCAACTTCACCGTCGAGCGCGATCGCGAAGCTGTTCCAGTCGACGCCGTTTAGCACGGGCAGCGACGAGATCAACGTGCGATGCTACCAGGACGACGCGCAAATACAGCAGGAGATGGTGCTTGACTTTGATCTTACGCTCTCGAGTGATACAATCGCACTGTGAATCTCACTTTTAGGGTGTGGATCGCGTCTGACGACGCTGCTCCCGTTGCAGCCAAGGGGTTCCGCTTTAGACACGCGGCCTCCAACTCATTTGATCTGGTGCGTCGTCTGACTACATCGTGCAGTCCCCTCTTACACGGATCCTGGCGGGCATGAATAGGACTGCTGGGCCGGTAGATGGGTGAGCAATAACCCCGGAGGTAACAGCTGGCGTCAGCCTTTCAAGACCTGGCAGAACGTGCATCACGTCCCTCCCTCTCTATTGATCTTTCGACGACAACCTCGCATCGCACAGGCCTGGCGATAACATCAGTGCTGCGTTGTCACGCCTGTGTGAGCCCGGGTACCGCTTCAGGAACCGCAGAGTGCAGACGATCGCGCTGCAGCCCGAATGGTACACGCTGCGCCCGTTCGCGTGTGACTTGGCAGCGTAGCGGGGATGCGTGCGCGCGCGCAACTAGCCGGAAGCCAGTTGGAATGCAGAGTTGAGGGTTATTGGGTCTGGGTTGTGTTTTTTTGATGAATACGGCAGGGCACTTGGACTTGTTGCTTTCGTGTGATAAGTGGTCTTGAAATCTGGGGTCCGGTGATCGCGTTGTGTATACTCTGAAAGTTAGCCTTTCCAGTTGAAGGTGTGGACAGTGGATTACTTGCGTTAGATGGCGGAAAAGGTTTCGTGGTGTCTAACACGCTTACATCCATACAAGGCAACTTCTCGGTCTCCTCACCTAGTTACATTTTGTTCTTTTGGGAGCGCGGAAATTGTTGAGGAAGGCCAAATGATATCATCACAACGCTTGCCCCGGGGGGCGATAACGTGAAACCCTTTACCATAGCTCGGTGATGGCACGCACGCACCTTGGTGCATTCGAATTTTTGTAGGTGACAGTTGCGCCTGGGATTCCACACCGTCGCGATTGAATGCATGTTCATTTATCTGATTGATTGACAGGCTGTGCAATGTGTAGTGTCTATTTGTCCATATCGAGGTTGACGGCGCCCTTGTTGACGCATTGACGCCTGTCGGTTACCGGCATGACCTTGTCGGTTCATCGACGAGAGGCTGTGCACGCCCGATTATATCTCCAGTCCACCCATCATCACCTTCCCGCGAACCAGTTCCTCGATAATAGATATGTCGACTCCCTCCACACGGTCTACACTCGCTTCAGGTTCCCATTCGAACTTTCAAACCATCTTTCACGCTTCCCTCAGAGCGTATCAGAAACAGACAAAAAAAGACCTTATCTCTCATCCTCTTGCTGCCCGATTGGACAGCTGCGACTCTCCTGCCGCCATTCTGGCTGTCCTTCAAGACCAAGTCCAGGAGTTCGAACAATCTCGGAGTGTCGATGACAGGTTGACCAAGTGGCTCGATCCGACCGTCAATGTCCTCTATGCATTTTCCGCGACGCTTGGAGAGGGTGTCGGCCTGGTAAATCTGGGAAAACAAATTCGTCTGTGCGCTGACATCTATCCTCCAGGTGTTCTCGCCTGCGAAAGTAATCTTCGCTGGTGCCGGTGTTCTCCTTTTAGTGAGCACGTTTCTCGACCTGATCGCGCCCTGTTCCGATGTCCTGGGGTCTCAGGCGGCCAGAGATGTCAGAGAGAGCCAAGATGCGCTCGTCGATGTCTTCGAACGTGTCGAGAACTTCTTCAAACGACTCGAGACGTACACCGAGGTGCCACCGACAGCGGCAATGACGGACATAATCGTGAAGATAATGGTCGAAGTGCTTGGCATTCTCGCGATTTCGACAAAGGAAATTAAGCAAGGACGGACAAGTAGGTAGATTCGCCGGTGGCCCAGAGATATCATTTTCTGATCTTTTCTTAGAGAAGTATCTCAAGAAGCTGGCTGGCAGGACGGAACTCGAGGACGCGTTGAAGCGCCTGGACAAATTGACGCAGGAAGAGGCGAGGATGGCGGTTGCACAACTCCTGAAGATCGCGCACAATGTCGAGCACAAAATTACACAGGTTATCGACAGTAGCCAGCGACAGGAGCTCCGAAGATGGGTCACTCCACCGGATCCGTCCACGAATCACAACATCGCGTGCGATGCCTCTCACAAGCAAACGGCAACCTGGTTCTTTGAAGGAAATAAAATTAAGGAATGGAAGTCCACAGGTTCCCTATTGTGGATCCACGGCAAACGTACGCCCTCTCTTCCTCCTATTTTACACCCAGGCATTTTCCTTATTGTGCCATCTTTGCGTAGCGGGAGCGGGAAAGAGCATACTATGGTTCGTTGGTCCAAAGCTAGGTTTAATTCTCGAATGAATTCACTTTCGCCTAGCTCCTCGATCATCCAAGATGCCTTTGTCTTGCGCGACGCAGGACTGGCATCCGTGGCATACTTCTACTTCGATTTCCGGGACACAGACAAGCAATCTCGACGCGATCTTCTCCTCTCTCTTGTCAGCCAGCTCTCCGCACGGTCTGACCCCTGTTGCGAATTACTCTTCCGCCTTTATGTTGCACACGACAATGGCGAGCACAAACCCAGCGATGACGTTTTGGTGCGATGCTTGAAGGAGATGCTAACGGTCCTGGTGCAAAGCCCAGCTTATCTCATTATCGATGCGCTCGACGAATGTCCCAACACCTCGGGGATCCCGTCCGCGCGCGCACGGGTCATTGAACTCGTCAAAGAATTACTTGGCCTCCGTCTATCGAATCTCCATATTTGCACCACCAGTCGACCTGAGATCGACATCAAGGCCGCCCTTGGGCCGCTGGCGTCGCATTCGGTCTCCCTTCATGATGAGATCGGCCAAAAGCAGGATATCGCTGATTACATCAAATCTGTTGTATACTCGGACTCGGGTACGATGATGAGTAGGTGGAGGGAAGGTGAGAAAAGCCTTGTTATCGAGACGCTCTCGGAGAGAGCTGACGGAATGTAATAATATTCTCTACGTCAATGATGGTTTACTGATGCTTGCTGAATAGGTTCCGTTGGGTTTTCTGCCAGCTGGAGGCGCTGCAGGACTGCCTACCAGCGAGCGTCCGGCGCACGCTCAAGGAGTTACCGGAATCACTGGACGAGACGTACGAGCGGATACTGAAGGAAATCAAGAGACCAAGTATGCACCACGCGCATCATCTGTTGCAGTGTCTTACGGTGGCCATCCGACCGCTCCGTGTCGATGAGCTCGCTGAATTGCTCGCGTATGACTTTGATGCAGCTGAGGAAGGGATCCCGAGGGTGGACCCGAATTGGCGATGGAAAGACCATGAGGAAGCTGTGCTGTCGACTTGCTCGAGTTTGATCGCCGTCGTTGACGACGGTGGTTCCCGAGTGGTGCAATTTTCTCACTTTTCGGTAAAGGAATTCCTGACTTCGGACCGCCTCGCCACTTCGGGTGGAGACGCTGCGCACTATCATATTTCCCTTGGACTCGCCCATACTCTCCTTGCACGGGCTTGTCTCGGTACCCTGCTATCTTTAGATGACAAGGGTGGATCTAATTCCGCGGATCATGATGGGAACAGCCTCCCTCTGGCTAGTTACGCTGCTCAGCATTGGGTGGCTCATGCCGGGGTCGACAAAGCGGTTTTACGGGTACAAGGAGGGATGCGACAACTCTTTGACCCAACCAAGCCGCATTTTCTTGCATGGGTCAAGTTGTATGATGTAGAAGACCAGTTCTGGTGGCTCGCCCCGGACCCGGAAAGGCCCATATTGAAACCTATGGCGACGCCACTGTACTATGCCGCCTTGTGCGGATTTCGTGAGCTCGTAGAAAGCCTTCTGATCAAGTACCCTGAGCATGTCAACGCTCTCGGTGGTGGCCGTGGAGCTGCACTACACGCTGCGTCGGCCAAGAACCACGTCGAAATAGCGCAGGTCCTCCTTGGGCGCGATGGCGATGTGAACGTTAGAGGCGCGTACGAGCGGTCACCGCTGCAATGTGCGGCAATAGGGGGAGACGTCGAAATGGGGCGGTTCCTACTCGACCATGGTGCTGACGTACATTCCTGCGCAGAGCACCTTTTCACCTCACTGCATTATTCCACGGCGAACGGACACGTTGACGTTTCTCAGATGCTACTCGAACACAAGGCGGACATAAATTCTCGCATCGACTCGGGTCAGGTTCCATTGCACCTAGTATCACATCATTCGTTCGGAGGTGGACGTCCTGATGTTGTGCGATTGTTACTGAAGCACGGCGCAGATTTGGACATAAAGGATAATGAAGACGCAACACCGTTACACTGGGCATCATCCGGAGGGGGAACAGAGGTCGTGCGCCTGTTACTCGACCATGGCGCCGACGTGGAAGCAAAGGACAAGAGATACATGACCCCGTTGCACATGGCATCATCCAGGTGGGACACAGGGGTCGTCCAGGGGGTCGTGCGCCTGCTGCTCGACCGTGGCGCAAATGTAGACGCTGAGGACAAGGAGGGAAGGACCCCGTTACAGTTGGCGTTGGCCAGTGGAAATGAAGAGATTGCACAGATGTTGACAGAACATAGCGCACAACTACATGAGGAGCAATAGCTACGCTACGAATAGTGAGAATTTTGTCAATCCCTTCATAACTGAAACGAGATACGGCGTGGGATATGTTCTGCGAATCAACTGACAAAATAAAGCGAATTGCCGACTCACACCCCACACGATCCGAACATTCACGTACCTCATAATTCGCATCTCATGCTATCCTGGCGTCCGTCGTCGCCTATCTCCCTTTCTCCTTGAGCCAGATAAAATACCAAGATTCGGGATGTAGGGACGCGCGTTAGTCCTATCGACACGCGACCGAGCTATCCCGTTGGAGTGTCTGAGGAATTCACCGTACGGCTCTGGGTGTCGGCGGCGGCGGCGGCGGCGCCTGCTTGCCTATGCATGTCCATAGATCCAGTCATCCTACGAACAACTACGAACTCTCAAACTGGCTGGTCTTGGACTCGGGCTGCGGCGTGACTGTGAGGCTTTGGGTCAATTAGCTGTATTCGCTATTGTGTCGGCGAGTTTCTCGGTGGTTCCATAGTTATTTAGTAGTAGGAGTCGCAGTGATATCGGAAGTATGACTCAGATCGGCAGGCCACGGACGATGAGGGGGAAATCCGCAAACGCTGATCACAATAGCTCAGAATTGATCACAGCGACTAGCATGAGGTAGCAGCGCGGGAAGGAACCCTGAGGTCTCTCTGAAGAGTCAGAGACCGTGACCTTCAATTGAAGTTCGAATTAATATTACGATGGACGACACACGCTAGCCTGAGCCTGCAGGCTTCCCCGGGCCTGTGCTGTGAAACACAAACGACTGCCACCATGATGACGCTAGTAGCGGGTCGGGATTCCACCATCGCGGTCATGGATCTGATTGGGGGATTATAGCATCCCTATAAGTTACGGTAGTACAGTAACCCCCGTTGGTACCTTCCACTCTTACTCATCGACGAAGGTCTCCACTCTACCCATCGTCGAACAGCACTATGTCGAGTCCCCTCACAACCGTTCCAAATTTCAAACCCTCAGAGTATAGACCTTCCCTCTCATCCACTTGCTGCTCGGTTGCACAGCTGCGACTCTCCTTCCACTATTCTGACCGTCCTTCAAGTTCAAGATCAAGTACAGGAGTTTGAACAATCTCGGAGTGTTGATGAGATCTATAAGAGGTTGACCAAGTGGCTGCCAGTGAAATCGACCGTCAACGTCCTCTACGCCTTTTCTGCGATGCTTGGGGAGGGTGTTGGCCCGGGAGTCACGCGCTAAGACTATCCCTCAGATGTTCTTGGTAATTTTTGCCGGTGCCGGTGTCCTCCACGGTTCTCAAACCTACTCCGGACGAGTTTTGCAGATTTCCAGGCATCCTCACCTTCGGCTCCCGCATCTGCCACGACCACCTCCACACCTCCGGCGCCACGCGGTAGCGGTCAAGCTAAACCTCATGCGCCTCCTGTAGTCGACCGCAGCTGCTCCTTCACCTGCCACTTACCGACATGAACACCCCCAACGACACCCCCAGAGATTCCGGGAAGACTGTCTCCAATGGCGTCACTTCTTCTCCACCCGATCACCGTGCTCCTTTGCGACGTGCTTCTCCTCCCAGAGGCAACTCACGCGCTCTGGCCCCAGTCGCGCAATCTCCAGACCGGCTCTAGCGCCCTGCGCCTCGGCCTCCCCTTCACTATCCACCTCGCGGGCCCCAACAGCCAAAAAGACCTCCCCACCGCCGCGGAACGCACCCGCGCCCTCATCTTCAGCGACAAGTTCGGCCGCATCGTAGTCGGGCGCGGCGCGGACGACCTCTCCGCTGTCTGGCGTGCCAAGGCGCTCGCCGGCCTCACTTACTGGCTCCTCGGAAACACCTCGGGTGCGCCTCGGCCGAGCGACGGAGGTGACGTTGCCGCTCGGGAGAAGAGACGAGGCATACAGTCTCGTCGTTCCCGCAGAGGGCAGCGCCGCGGTGCCCAGCGCTAATTCGACGCTCGGGCTGTTCCCCAGTCTCACGACGTTCGCCCAGCCGCGGTACATCGCGAGCGGGACGGTGTATACACGCTCAGCGCGCCAATTGCTATTCAAGGATTTGCCTGCCTATGTTGGTCCAAGTCTCTGAGTATCAAACACGGGAACTAAAATTCCCAAATCCCAATTGTTGATGCAGGGAATTTGCATAGGTTCGGGAACTATAGTAGTAGCTTATAGTTTCGATGGGCTGTATGATCTCATGCACCCGGTGATGAAGGAAGTGTACGTGATGAACTTTGTCCGATTCCATCTCATGCCTGCTTCTTCGCGCATCCCCCATGCCGACACCGAGTCCCTTGTGACTTGATTGGTGTTGACCCCATCACGCATCGCATGGTCCATTTATGATATAAGAACGCTGCAGCACTGAGTTCGACACCCTCAACGATACCCCGGGAAGACTGTCTCCAATGGCGTCTTTTCTTCTCTCCATCACCGTACTTCTCTGCGCCGTGCTCCTCCTCCCCGAAGCAGCACAGGCACTCTGGCCCCGGCCGCGCAATCTCCAGACCGGCTCTAGCGCTCTGTGCCTCGATCCCTCTTTCGCGATCCACGTAGCGGTCCCCAATGCCCCCAGAGACCTCCTCTCCGCCGCGGAGCGCACCCGTACCCTCATCTCCAGCGACAAGCTCGGCCGCCTCGTAGTCGGGCGCGGGGCGGACGACCTCCCTGCTGTCCGGCGCGCGAAGGCACTCTCCGGCCTCACGCTCCGCCTCGGAAGTACCTCGGGTGCGCCCCGGTCAATCGCCACGGAGGCTACGCTCCCGCTCGGAAGCAGAGACGAGGCGTACAGCCTCGTCGTGCCCGCCGATGGTAGCGCCGCGGTGCTCAGTGCCAACTCGACTCTCGGCCTGTTCCGTGGCCTCACGACGTTCGCGCAGCTGTGGTACACCGCGAGCGGGATGGTGTATACGCTCGGCGCGCCAGTGGCTATCCAGGACTCGCCTGCCTATGTGCGTCCACAACGCGCCGTCCGTTTTTGGCCGGCCTGTTGATTCCTTTCTTCTGGTGTGGCTAGCCGTATCGTGGGTTCATGCTCGACACGGCGCGGAACTAGTACGTGATACGCGCCCATTTTAGGCTTGCGACTCACGATCATCCCAGCTTCCCGGTATCAGACATCAAACGCACACTCGACGCATTGTCTTGGGTCCATGTGCGTCTACTTATCTTCCTTCATCCTCCGAACAGCCCGTGACGCCACACAACTTTCTAGATCAACACATTCCACTGGCACGTCGTCGATAGCCAGAGCTTCCCTCTCGTCGTTCCTGGCTTCACCGACGTCTCTCAAAAAGGCGCGTACAGCGCATCTGCAGTCTATACCCCCAATGAAGTCGCGAGCATCGTATCCTACGCCGGCGCGGTGCGTGCTCCTCCATTATCTCACACCGATTCTGTGACTTATATTCACCAACTATCATATCACAGCGCGGAATCGACGTTCTCGTTGTAAGTACTAGCCCTGCCAACCGCTGGTGCCGCATGCTGAATAGACCGTCCCTCAGGAGATTGACACGCCCGGACATACCCTTGCCATCTCCAAGGCGCACCCTGAACACATCGCGTGCGCCGAGGCGACGCCGTGGTCCACATACGCGAACGAGCCGCCCGCGGGCCAGCTACGCCTCGCATCCCCCGCGACAGTCAACTTCACCGTTGACCTACTGAGCGCGGTCGCGAAGATGTTCCCGTCGACGCTGTTCAGCACGGGCGGCGACGAGATCAACGCACGGTGCTACCAGGACGACGCGCAGACGCAGAAGGATCTCGATGGTAGGACGGTCGCGCAGGCGCTCGATACGTTCACGCAGGCGACACATGGCGCGCTGAGGAGTCTTGGGAAGACGCCAGTCGTCTGGGAGGGTAGGTGATACGTCTGGGTCCCTCGTGTGTCTTGCAATGACGTGTCAGCGCAGAGATGGTGCTTAGCTTTGATCTGACGCTCTCGAACGATACAATCGCACTGTGAGTCTCATCTCGTTCCTACTGCTTCACCTTGTTCGCTGATGCGCTCGCTTTCAGGGTGTGGATTTCGTCCGACGACGCCGCTGCCGTTGCAGCCAAGGGATTCCGCTTCATACACGCGGCGTCCAATTCATTCTACCTGGTGCGTCGTCGTGCGTTCCTTTCCAGCGCAGATCCTTACGGGCATGAATAGGACTGCGGGGCCGGTGAGTGGGTGGGAAACGACCCCGGAGGCAACAGCTGGTGCGAGCCTTTCAAGACCTGGCAGAACGTGCGTTACCTACCTCTCTGTTGATCTTTCAACGATAACCTCGCATCGCACAGGCCTACACCTTCGACCCGCTCGCGAACCTGACAGCCGCGCAAGCGCCACTTGTGCTCGGCGGGCAGCAGCTGCTCTGGACAGAACAGTCCGGTCCGCAGAACCTCGACTCGATCGTCTGGCCCCGCGCAGCCGCGTCCGCGGAGGTCTTCTGGAGCGGCCCTGGCGGTAACGTCAGTGCCGCCCTGCCGCGCTTGCATGAGCTCGGGTATCGCTTCAGGAACCGCGGTGTGCAGACGATCGCGCTGCAGCCCGAGTGGTGCGCGCTGCGCCCATTCGCATGTGACTTGACAGCGTAGCGGGGATGTCTGTGCACACGCGCAACGGGCCGGTTGGAAGTGGGTTGGAATGCAGAGCCGAGGGCTGTTGGGCTTGGGTTTTGGTCTGTATTTTTTTTATTGAAGACGGCAGGACACTTGGACTTGTTGCTTCCCTGTGGGATCAAGTAATCGCGATGTGCTCTCTATTTGATCACAGTAGGGCTCAGATAATATGAGAAATGAAAAAGATTGGACATTTGGTGTGGTATAATGCCATGTCATCAGAAATGTTTAAAGCCGGGCATATCTTTCGCACCTGTTCAAACAACAAATCCGAAGGTGCGGAATACTGAGCGTGAGCCGACAAGCGAGCCGACGGAAAAAGTTGGGTGAGTGTCTAAAGTTCTAGATGCGCGTTTGCATTGAGCGAGGCATTCCATTACTGTAACGTCAACTCCTCCGCAACAACTAGTTACATATTTAGCTTGAAGAGTGTGGAAATTGTTGAGGTAGGCCGCACGATAGATATCACCGTGACGGTGCCGCTCAGCACTCCGGCTGGCCCAGGGGGCTACTGCAGTGAACTCAACGCCACTCAGGCTGGCACCAGCTGCCAGTGACAATGCCAGTGGTCCGGTCACCCTGTGTAAACCAGACTTCCGAGTCTGAGACGCGCTCAAAGACTAGGAATTCCTCTAGCTGGTCAGGATTCGACAGTATATGTGAGTTTTCAGTACAGTAGAACGTTCAGCTATCAGATCGACAGCCTGAGGCTGTGCGGCGTCTATTTATCCCTATCTCGATAGGTTAACGCGTTAACGCCTGCCACTTGAACGTTCAACCGATACCGTATCAGTTCGTCGACGAGGCTGTGCACATCCGATTATACCTCCAGTCCGCCCATCATCGCTATCACGCACTGTTCTGATATCCTGGGACCTCAGGCGGCCAAAGATGTCAGTGAGAGCCAAGATGCGCTCTTTGATGTCTTTGAACGTGTCGAGAACTTCTTCAAACGACTCGAGACGTACACTGAGGTGCCACCGACAGCGGCCATGACGGACATAATCGTGAAAATAATGGTTGAAGTGCTTAGCATTCTTGCGATTTCGATAAAGGAAATTAGGCAAGGACGAACAGGTACGTAGATCTGGCTGGGGGCCCATGAATCTGACCTTTTTCTGACCGTTTCTCAGAGAAGTATCTCAAGAGGCTGGCCGGGAGGACGGAGCTCGAGCGTGTGCTCAAGATGCTCGATAAATTGACACAAAAAAGGCCCGGATGGCGGCCGCACAACTTCTGGAGATCGCGCACAACGTCGAAAACAAATTACACAAGTTATTGACGGTAGGCGGTTTGCGCTCGGCTGCTGTTGAGACATTCTGAGTCTCTATGTGGCTATACGGGAAGGAGGCATGGGTGATGGCGAAGGAAGAGCGACGACCAAGGATGTCAAGGCTATTCTACAACATGCAGCGAGCAGCGTAGACAACGTCAAGTGTTGGTGTTCTCCTTATATTACCCGGCACCGTTTACTCAGAAGCCATAAATGACCTCCCAGGGACCCAAATGCGACAGGAGCTTCGAAAATGGGTCTCTCCACCGGATCCGTCCACGAATCACAACATCGCATGCGATGCCTCTCACAAACAAACGGCAGAGTGGTTCTTCGAAGGAAATAAAATTAAGGAATGGAAGTCCACCGGTTCGCTATTGTGGATCCACGGGAAGCGTACGCTCTTTCTTCCTCCTACAGCTAGGCGTTTCCTTATGGTGCCGTCTTTTCGTAGCGGGAGCTGGCAAGAGCATAATCTGGTTCGTTGGTCTAAAACTGGTTTTGAGTTCGCAGCAACTCATCTTCGTCTAGCTCCTCGATCATCCAAGATGACGCGAGTCGTCACGCGACGCCGGACTGGCATCCATTGCATACTTCTACTTCGATTTCCGGGACACAGACAAACAATCTCGGCACGACCTTCTCCTCTCTCTTGTCAGCCAGCTCTCCGCCCGGTCTGACCCCTGTTGCGAAATCCTTTTCCACCTTTATGTTGCACACGACAATGGCGAGCACAAACCCAGCGTGTGTCCTGGTGCAAAGTCCAACTCATCTCATTGTCGGTGCCCTCGACGAATGTCCCAACACCTCCGGGATCCCATCCGCCCGCGCACGAGCCATTGAACTCGTGAAAGAGTTACTTGGCCTCCGTCTACCGAATCTCCGCGTTTGCACCACCAGTCGACCCGAGATCGACATCAAAGCCTCTCTTGGGCCGCTGGCGTCGCATTCGGTCTCCCTTCATGATGAGATCGGACAAAAGCAGGATATTGCGGATTACATCAAATCTGTTGTATACTCTGACTCGGATACGATGATGAGTAGCTGGAGGGAAGACGAGAAAAGTCTTGTTATCGAGACGCTCTCGGAGAGAGCCGACGGAATGTAATCATATGCCCTACAGCGATGACAGGTTACTGATGCTTGTCGAATAGGTTTCGTTGGGTTTTCTGCCAGTTGGAGGCGCTGCAAGACTGTCTGCCAGCGAGCGTCCGGCGCACGCTCAAGGAGTTACCCGAATCGCTAGACGAGACGTACGAGCGGATACTGAAGGAAATCAAGAGACCAAGTAAAGATCATGCGCATCGTCTCTTACAGTGTCTCACAGTTTCCATCCGGCCACTCCGTGTCGAGGAGCTCGCTGAACTTCTTGCGTATGACTTTGATCCGACTCGGACCGAGGGAGGGATCCCGAAGGTGGACCCGAATTGGCGGTGGAAAGACCATGAACGAGCTGTGCTGTCGTTAGCGCCAATAGTTCCCGAGTGGTGCAATTTTCGCACTTTTCGGTGAAAGAATTCCTGACTTCGGACCGCCTTGCCACTTCGGGTGGAGATGCCTTCCCACTGTCATATTTCCCTTGGACTCGCCCATACTCTCCTTGCACAAGCTTGTCTCGGTACCCTTCTATCCTTGGACGACGAGGATGGTGAATCTAATTCCGCAGATCGTGATGGGAACAGCTTCCCTCTAGCCAGTTACGCTGCTCAACATTGGGTGGCCCATGCCCTGGTCGACAAGGCACTATCACGAGTACAAGGAGGGCGACAACTCTTTGACACAACCAAGCCGCATTTTTCTGCGTGGATCCAGTTGTAATGTAGAAGACCAGATCTGGAAGTGCCGACCCCATAATGGAGCGTATGGCGATGCCACTGTACTATGCCGCATTGTGCGGATTTCGTGGGCTCGTAGAATACCTTCTGATAAAGTACCCTGAGCATGTCAGCGCTCTCGGTGGAGGCCGCGGAGCTGCACTACATGCAGCGTCTGCCCGTAATCACGTCGAAGTGGCGCAGCTCCTCCTAGAGCGCGGTGGCGATGTGGATGTTAGAGGCAAGTGGGAGCGGTCACCGCTACAATTTGCGGCAATAGAGGGACACGTTGAAATGGGGAAATTCCTACTTAATCATGGTGCTGACGTAGATTCCCGCCAACATGGCCTTTGGACCCCACTGCATCATGCCATGAGGAACGGATACGTTGATGTTTCTCAGATGCTCCTCGAACACAAGGCGGACATAAATTCTCGAACCGAAAGCGGCGAGGTTCCGTTGCCCTGGGCATCAAAGTATTCAAACGGAAAAGGCGACTATCCTGGTGTCGTGCGGTTGTTACTGGAGCACGGCGCGGATGTGGATGTAAAGGACAATGAAGATGCAACACCATTGCACGCGGCATCATCCAGAGGGGAAACAGAGGTCGTGCGCGTACTGCTCGGCCATGGTGCAATGCCCACGCTGAAGAAAAATGGGGAATGACCCCGTTACAGGTGGCGTTGGCGAATGGAAAGAAAGCGATTGCGCAGATGTTGACAGAACACGGCGTACAACTACATGAGGAGTGATAGTTAAACTTCGAGTAGATATTTGCGTTGGTTACAGTAATCCCTTCATAATTGGGACGTAATATAACGTGTGATATGTTCTGAGAACGAACCTGACAAGATAAAGCGATTTTCCGACCTATACCCCATACGGTCCAAACCACGTATATAGTGTGCGTCTCGGGCTATCTTTGCGTCCATAGTCTATTTCCCCATTCTTATAAAGACAATACCAAGATTCGGGATGTAGGGATGCGCGTTGATCCTGCCGACAAGCAACCGAGCTATCTCGTCGGAAAGTGTCTGAGGAATTCACCATACGGCACTGGGTGGGGGCGCCGCTGGCCGGCTGCCTATGCATGTCCAGAGATCAGGTCGTCCTACTAACAACTATGGGCTCTCGTACTGGCTGGTCTTGGACCCGAGCTGCGGCGCGGCTTTGGGCCATCTAGTTATTCGCCATTGTCGGCGATTTGCTCGATGGTTTCGTATTCATTAGGAGCCGCGGTGTAGGTCACTGATAGAGGGCCCTGATGCAGAGTTAGCTAGTTGCATGGGCGAAACCAAGACGCGATTCTCCAAAGGTCGGATGTCTTGCGCTAGTTAACGGTGTGATATTCCCCAAGACGGCGCGATGGCACGGGACATTGTTGAGTAAGGCCACACGATATCACGGCGTTCGGGCTGGCTGCGATGAGGTTTGGTTGGAGCTATCTAGATCAAGGCCAGAGTACTCAGACAGACAGACGCTGGGGTGGGCCACGTCGTTGATGCGCTGACTGCCGGGGAAGTTGCCTCCGAGACGGGAATTCCCCACAACAGGTCCGAGTCCAAGTTGGAATGGCTCGGTAGTTGGTACGCCACTTTCGACAACGGCCTGGTTCGCGCCCTGTAGCCAAGCCACGCTGAAAGCCAGACTAGTAACCAGCCGTTCGAATGAGGATTTTTGAGGGGTCACGAGCGACTGGATGGTCCTCTATCGAGTGTCCTAAGCACAGCCGATCGCCGGTCACCGGTCTAGCTGAAAGCCGCCCAAGCTGATGCCACTGGCATCCGATTCGGCACCGGCAGTGACATGGGTCGCTCTGTAGGAGGACAGTCGGTACTAACCGGCTGAACTCGAAGTCCGGCCGATGTCCGAGCACCACAGAGGACGGTCATCGCCCTCCGGGAATCCCCCGACCTAAAATATATCTCTATGCGCAACCTGAGCGTCAGGCCTCAAAGACGCCTGAAAGTCGAACGATTACTCTAGCCTTGACTCTATGTCGCAAAATCTGGAAAGGGTTTATAATTATAACCGAATTACAGTTGAGGCCTGACAACTCATAATCATTTCCCACAACTAAAATTGGAGATAGGATTATAAATGGCGATTATCGGGATTTCTTGCGCGTAACACTTTGTCCGCAGGCCGCAGGCTTCATCACCCCGTCGTTTAACCTTCCTGGGGCGCAGGTCGGTTATATCACCCGAGAATCTATCAGATACGTATGACCGAGATCCGGTGCACATTTTACTTCCGAGATCAACCGAACGTCCACCGGCACGCTCAGGATACAACAAGAAACAGCACTCAGTTCCACAGCCTTGTAGTACCGCGATGGGTGCACGTTACAACTCTTCCTATTTTCCCCCTCTGCAGAGTATAAGAGATGCTGTAACGCCGGGTATCATGGCATGTGCGCATCAACCTGTCTCTTGCGATTTGCAGTGCATTGCAGTGCGTGCCATCTTCGGGCGTCAACCGTGCTTTGACCAGAATCGCGACCACAAGCTTCTACCACCAAAACCGGTCGAATCCTTCAGTATTGTTTTGAGTCCGTGCACTTGCGATCCAACCTTGATCCAACGTCCCAGGTGAGCCAACGCTCGCTTGTGTGTTGAAGTTGTGTCCCAGGGATAACGCTTCCCACGCCGGTGTTCCGTAACGCCGATTTGGCCGACAAGATCAATAAAATAAATTCCCCGGATGCGTGATGACTGAAACCCTCATTTCAACGGAATTCCATCACGCGGTGCTCCGTCATCTGCCCACGCGACCCTATGAGCGGCCACGGACACGAGATGTCACCGAGAATATTTCAGTGCCGTGTTTCTGAATCCGGGCCAGCGATGTGCAATCCTGCTGTAAGAAATCAATCACGCGGGAGTCTTTGATGTGGTGGTGGTAGATTTCAACAAAAAAAATTAAATTAAATTTTGGAAAAGCCACCATCACTCGTGCTGTAATAAACTCAAGGCGCTGCACTGACTCGGAGTACATGGCTCTCAGCCCTTGTCTCAGCCCCGAAATGTAACAATGCCCACCTCGTGCCCTCTGTGCCCATGGAATCATGTTGGCACGTGGGGAAAGGGGCCGAGAAAACCGCCCTTGTAGTCAGCCCTTCTCATAAGCCTGGTCGCCGCGTGATCAATATTCGATCAATCCTGAGCTCGGGTGGGACAGTACAGCACTGTGTACCCTGGATTTATTACGACCCTCTCATTGTGCCTTACCGCGCCTCATCTCAATTATATTAAGACGGTTTCTGCTGTCGGCTACAATGTTGGAACAAAGTCCAATGACTTCTGACCGGATCTAATCTTGTACGCTCGCCAGGAGAGTCCTCCGACCAAGGTGGGGTCCATAAAATTAATTACAATTTCAGCCGTTTTCATATCAATAGCGAGCTGAGAGCGGAGGTCAAGGACATCCCCACTTATCTGAGGATCCACGAAAAAGCCTGTCTTTTTTTTTTGTCTGTTACTGTAAGTCTCTGCGACTATGCCGATGGGACTTTCCGAAACTCCACTCCACTCGCTAGTAAAATTAATTTACTGTAAGCCCGGGTAGGCCTGTTGATATTGAAAACGACTGAGCCTTGTACTTTTGTGTTTTTGCGTTACAAGTACACAAATAGCATGCCTTTGGATTTCAATGAATTTGATTTCCAGCCATTGCTGAGTGATGATTGATTGGCGCTCATACAGTGGCCATGTCGAGGGGAACACCGACAAGAGCGCTAGCATACCCACAGACGAGTTGGCTTGACGAGATTAAGAGTTATTGTGTTGATTTGCTTTTGTTCTACCAACTCTGGGGAAATCGTTGGTTCGCGCAAGTCCAAGCGCCAACAGAAAGATTGCCACTAAATTGGCGTCTGGTCTCGCGGAAATTTCCGATTCGCCATGCTGAGGTTGATGCGCCCTTCCTTGCACCCTTTATTACAGTAAGCAATAAGCTATGTACTGTATCTATACATTTGCTTTTTTACACGGATTACGCGAATTGACCTTAGGTCGTTCGTGGGGGGTTTTTTTTTTTTTTGGAACCAAGGTCTTCGTGGGTTCACAGTAAAAAAAAAAGAGTTACAGCCTTCAAGCCTCTAATCGGATCTGCAACGGGGTCTGGCGGTCAGAGCTGGTCTAACCCCGAGGTCCGCCCGGGCTGGAAACGCGCCAGACGCCAAACGGACGCTCGCGAGGGGATTGACTCTTTCAGTTGGCCTATATTGTGTTCGGAAATCGGTACATGTGTCATCGGGCTGTCGTGGCGCCTTGCTGGCATTTGTCAATGAGATTGATGCTCGCTGGTACAGGTATACCCCGTAGCCCGTGACCTAGGCGTTTGCCGCCTTCGAAGGTCCTGAAGGCACATGACGTGATAATCCATCGCCTCGCAACAGCACAAACGGCATAGCGAAGTCCGGTCCGGTGTAGTTTCACGGCTCAAAGTGCTGGTGATCCGCCCGTGTGCGTCACCCGTGCGTCACGGACATGTGTCGATTTTGGTGGGTACAATGCCCGTGAGGACCTATTGAGGCCCATTGGCGCTCATTACTGTTCCTGGAGAGTGATCACGTTCGAACGGGCGTCGTCATGTGCCAACAACGTTGCAATCGCAGCCATAATCGATACAGAACGTGCATGGGTCTGGCTGGGCCTGCAGCCGCGTATGTATTGTATGTATGTAAGAATGGGCGTGCCGGAAAAATAGGGTAGAATACGCAAGAAGACGTGAGTTTGGTAACGATGTGCGTTCATCACAAGATTCTTGGTTCGGATAGTTTCACTTGTACTTATGTACAGTATGAATCATCAACAGATTCAGATCCAACCCTAAGGCAGTGTCTCCCCAAAGCGTACCTAGCCTATAAAATCTCGACCGTCTCCAGAATCAGCGTAGACTCCCCACGTTTACCCCACATCTCTGTTACCTCAATTTTCTTGCATCCATGTCTGCTACCCCCCCCGATCCTGCTGGCCAAGCGCCATCTCCGGATCGTGATCCTTCCAAAAGCCGTCTGCAAGTGCCGGGAAAAGGACCATACCACTCTGATCCCTCATCTCGCGTCGGCAGTGATGCATCGTTGCATCGCATCAAAAATCTTCCAGGATACACCACACCTGTATTCAAGGGCAAAGGGGAGCAACGTACCAAAGTCCAGGAGAACGTTGCCGCGAAGGCGAGTGCCTGGCGCTCTCGTGTCAAAACTAATTAACTTACTCAATTCTTTCTTATGTTATTTCCTCATCCAGGGTTTTATTCCCCGCGAACTCGTGGTGAACGAGGTCCAATGGTTTTACGCGAACCTCGGTATCGATGACACGTACTTCCGTAACGAGTCCGTCGAGGTCATCTCTGACCATGTCATCGCCCTCTTTGGTGCCAAAGTGCTTGCATATACAAAGCATGACCCTACCAAGCTGGTCATCGACCTCGAAAAGATCGATGCCGATGGAAACGGCGCCACGTTCATCCATACGAGTCCTCCCGGTTTGACCTCAACCGCCGGCCCAGGCTCGCTCGTTGAGCGCCGGTATGTAGTCACGTGCATGCGAGTCGTGAAAAGATTTTTTGACTGCTGCATATATCTTGATTTTTCATTAGCATTGACGAGCTCTACCTCGACAAGGCAACCCCGAATAATTGCTACCGCCTCGAGACCTACCGTTCAGGGGGCTCCATTTCGGCCAACGCAACCCAGCAACTTCGTTGTTACTTTGTCTCCAAGTGCAACTTTCCCGAAAATCCGCCTCCATCACGTCGCACAGATGGCAAGACTGATATCCTTACTGTTTCTGACCCCGTATTCCTCGAAAAGGCAAGCGAGAACACGCTCGAGATCTACCAGGAAATTATGTGGAATGTCGAGGCGCGTTACGGCCCCGTGATTGAAGTGTTCGAAGTTGAGGGTACCCGCGAGCGGCGCCTGGTAATCGGGTACAAGATGGGTGGGACGACTCACTTCTTCAGCGCATTGTCGAACCTATACCACTATTACTCGCTATATTCGGCACGCAAATACGTCGGTGCGTCCGAGGCCCAGTGATTACGGGCATTCCTCTGACCCCTACCGCAGAGCAATTCTCGAATGGGGTCACCATCATTTCGATCTATCTCAATCCACTCCCCAACTCGAGGGCTCCCCCAATCGAGAGCTCGATTTTCCAAGTCATGAAAGAAGTTTCGTTGCTTTATTGTCTTCCGGATAACCCGTTCTTTGTGGCCAGTCAGTCTCAGCACGCTGTGCAGGACGCGGCCTACGCTTGTGCGTGCAAGTTTCATTCCCGTTTATGTTCTTTTTTTGAAGGAGACTCCAGATTGTGGCTGGGTCTTTGCGCAACACTTCTGCAACCGCCTCGGCGCCTCATATCTCGCCCTTAAAAACGTCCTCGATGAGACGAACCCCACTCATGCCGAGGTTTTGAACGATATCAAACGACGTTTCCGTGAGGAAAGTTTCACACGTGAGAGTATCGCCAACGTGATTCATGCCCACCCGGAGCTTGTGAGTTGGCGATTTCCAGCAGTTGTCTCCTTTTTCGTCCATTAATCTCGATAAGCGCAGATCCGCATGCTTTACGTAAACTTTGCAATGGTGCATTACCCTATCGGTGAAGCACAACGTCTCATGTATCCCCCTCCTTTTTGCTTTCTCTTATTTGTTCTAGTCACTGATATTCTCCATGTAGGCCTACGCTTTCGTTCCAACGGCTGCAGACCGAGCAACCACTGACGGATCGAGAGCTGTATGACCGTATTCGTCGCACCGTGCCTAACAAGCAAGATGTACAAGTTCTCGAGAGCTTCTTAATCTTCAACAAGTGCGTGCACTTCCCACCCCTTTTCGCTTACCTGACGTAGCACAGACACGTTCTCAAGACAAACTTCTACCAGCCCACAAAAGTTGCGTTGTCCTTCCGTCTTGCACCGCAATTCCTTCCAGAGGTGGAATACCCGAACAAGCCGTTTGGGTTATTCTTTGTCATCGGTGCGTGTTCGCCGCGGGTGTCAATTCGATTCCGCTAAAATGTGGGGTAGGCAACGAGTTCCGTGGTTTCCACATACGCTTTCGCGATGTCGCTCGTGGGGGTATACGAATTGTGCGCTCGCGCAACAAGGAGTACGGACATCACTTATTCCTTGTAGCCTGACATGATGCTGAGAACTACCCATTGTGATATTTATTATTTAGGAACTATTCGATCAATCAGCGCATGCTGTAGGTTTTCACCCTTTCATACTCGCTTCGCTTACGTGAATGTGGTTCTAGGTTCGATGAGAATTACGGCCTTGCATCAACACAGTCGCTCAAAAACAAGGATATTCCTGAAGGTGGCGCAAAGGGCACCATCTTGCCTTCGTGCGGGTTTTCCTCTCCTCATTGGAATCAGGCTGATGTCGACATTATACAGGCTTGGCGCCAGTCCGAGACTGTGCTTCGAGAAATACGTTGACGTAAGGCACACCCTTGTCTATCGTAGTGAGAAGCTCATAAACCGTTCATCTCCGCAGTCTGTTCTGGATCTGTTGATACCAGGACAGAGCCCCGGTATCAAGGAGTATCTCGTGGATCTATACAACAAACCCGAAATCCTGTTCTTTGGCCCTGATGGTGCACCCTTATGTTTTTCCAATACCCTCAGTATTTACAAGCGTATTTTGCAGAGGGTACGGCAGACATGATGGACTGGGCAGCTCGTACGTCCTAGTCTCGTATATGCAGGGTGGAGGAACTAAATATCTGCAGTACATGCCCGCGACCGCGGGGCAGACACCTGGTGGAAGTCGTTCACGACGGGAAAGACAGCGGCAACACTCGGTGGCATACCCCACGACACTTATGGCATGACCTCTATTTCAATCCGGCAGTATGTCCTCGGGATTTATAAGCAATACGGCCTGCGCGAGAAAGACGTCACAAAGGTGCAGACCGGCGGCCCTGACGGCGACCTCGGTTCCAGTACGTGTTCGACTCTTTCATCTGCCTGGAATGGTGAATATTGAAGCGTTGCGCAGACGAGATTTTACTTAGCAATGATAAGACAATCGCGGTCATTGACGGGAGCGGTGTGCTCGCTGATCCGGCCGGTATTAACCGAGCGGAGCTCGTGCGCTTGGCGAAGCTGAGGATCCCCGTCGAAAATTTTGACAAGTCAAAATTGAGCAAGGACGGGTATCTCGTGCGCATCGAGGACCAGGATGTCAAGCTTCCGTGTAGGCTGCAGTACTTTCGGCTGGTTCTGTGATTTTAATGGTGTTTCTGACAGCGGGCGAGGTTGTACCGGACGGCACTGACTTCCGTAATGGTGCGCACTTCCGTTTCAAGGCGGACCTTTTTGTTCCCTGTGGAGGACGGTGAGAGTGGTTTCTCTTCGCAAGTTCATGTAGCTTACGGCTTCTAGGCCGGAGGCTGTTAACGTCTCGAATGTTGCGGCGCTCGTCGACTCTGAGGGCAAACCCCACTTCAAGTATATTGTAGAAGGAGCGAATCTCTTCTTCACGCAGCAGGCGCGTCTTTATTTGGAAAAGCGAAAAGTGGTCCTGTTCAAGGATTCGAGTGCCAACAAGGGTTTGTTGCTTTGATTACTCTTAGGACTTCCTATCTGAGTAATCCCCGCACAGGTGGCGTAACTAGCTCATCTCTCGAGGTGCTTGCTGGTCTCGCATTATCCACGGAAGAATACGTCGACTTCATGACTTTCAAAGACAACAAGCCGAGCAATTTTTATCAGAGTTACGTCAAGGACATCCAAGCGAAGATCTCTGAGAACGCTGCGGCCGAGTTTGTCTGCATCTGGCGGGAGCACCAGCGGCTGCAAGGCGCAAAAGCGCGCACGAACATCTCAGACGAGCTTTCGAGTACGCTGAACAACCTGCAGGCAGAGCTCGAGACTTCAGACCTGTTCGAGGACAAGCCGAGCCGCGAGGGCGTTTTGCGCCGCGCGATTCCCAAGACGCTCGTCGACAAGATAGGGTTACAGACGTTTATGGAACGCTTGCCAGAACCGTATCAGCGCGCCCTTTTCTCGAGTTGGGTGTCGTCGCATTTCGTGAGTCATCCTTTTGTTCGCGTACGCCGTGAGAGGTGCACACGACACTAACGCCGCGGACTCGGACTACAGATCTACAAGTATGGCGTTCAGGCCTCAAGCGTGGACTTCTTCCATTTCGCGCGGGATCTTGCACTTGAATAGATCGTCACTTTTCTTTTCTTGGTCAAAGGGAATAAGGACCCTAAGAAATTTGCGCATTTGAAAACTTTATACTCTGTCACGAGGGGAGACCAAGTCGTGAATGGTGCCGTAGTCAACAGTTTACAGTAAGTGTTTGTACCATAGATATATATCTCGCGAAGGAAAGGTCCTGGTTCGGAGCTTCGTGAAATAATAATTTGAAAGTTTGCCTCAGCCATGACTCTTGCTCTTCCTGCAATTTTTCCGGTCCAATAAATTTGGAACTCCCGCGGCCGCGCACTGTAGAATTTTCAGAAGCGTCTACAGACTTCTTGTGAATACGTCATATTGCATAATCGCATAGATGTCTCATCTCCAGGTCGTGTGACTTTTATTTCCCTCGCTGTTACGGGCCCAGTTGCGGATCCAGACCCTGGTCTATCCGCAACCTCTAAGGGACTGGCTACTCGTTTGCGCTAAATACTTGGGGCTGGAGCTCACTTCCTGCCTCCCGGGGGAACTCTCACCATCTGATAATAGCTGCGATTTAACAACGTTGCTCAGCTGGCGGGCGACTATATTCCATAATATACTTGGAGCCCTTCTGAAATACATTCTGTATGTGCAGACCTTTGGCCACAGCCCCAGCCGGCAACAACACAAAAAAAGCTTCTCCGAGGAGTGCCACAACATAGGCCCGAACATAGGTCCAGAACGCCGCGAAAAAAGGGTGAACACAAGAGAGCAGCTGAAGAAATTCAATCCGAGGTCTTCGACGATGGTCGGAAAACCTCGTCCTTCTCTCGCCTGTGCTAAAGACGCACCTCTGCAACAAGTGGGAAGACGTGTCCCGCGCAACTGTGTGTATCTGGGACAATCGGTGCAGTACAGGTGACGACCCCAATGCAATGGCCGTTACGACTTGACCAGCTTGACCCTTGGCCTCTCGTGCAGGACCCTCATACATCACTTAAGTAGAGCGAATACCTTCACTGGGTCATCACATGGTGGGCCTGCCACGTCAAAAGCAAGACGACACTTTCCTCACAAAGGGCTTGACCAGCTGGCCCGTGTTTGCACTCGCCAAGGCCAAACAACGTGAGGTGAGGTCGTATAAGTTGACATTGATGCCGCACGCCGAGTCGAGCTGCCGCTATGTAAGCCATGGTTCTATGACCCGGTGTCACCAAAGGGTAAACAAAACTCATTCCAGCCTACAGCATTGCGCAAGTCAGTCTTCTCATGATATAGCCATGGCGTGGTAATCGAGTAAGCTGGTGCATATCGCTGCTGTTGTCCCTGGTGGCCCAGTGGTGGGGTGCGAGTGAAGGGGGTGGCACCGTGGCACACAATAAATGTGTTAATGACATCCAAGATCACGACCGGTGACCGGTGAGCCGCGCAGTGAATTCAGGGTCTGCGGAGTTCATTGCGAGAGGGACAATCCCCTGGTGACGACGACCTGCGCTTCGTGCGTGAACAAGTACGATAGTTTGGGGTCTGTGCAAGCGCCGCAGGAGGTGGCGCTGGCGAGCTGCAAAAAAGGAGGGAGAACGAAGGCTGAAACGTGCCAGTAGACCATCATTGAGGGCAAGGGAGGTGGGGCGACGCTGAGCCGGCACACTAAGCCAATATTCCATATACTCAGAGTCTCAGACTTAGGCCCAACTTTGCAAGTAGGATTGATGACCAATTTCCCTTGCAATTTCCCGTGCAATCTCTCCCTCTACTTAACAATGAACCCCACTCTTGAATTTCAAGAAGTCTGTTGATGTCCGTTCGAACCTACAGTACAGCAAGTATCGTTTTGGAAAGCGTTATAAAGTTTTTTTTACATCACCCCTGATAGGACAAGTCAGTACGTACAGTAAGGAGCGCACACGTCACAAGGGAAATACTTTAATTTATCCGGCATAAGACGTCACAACACATTATGGAATGCTTGATAACATGTCCCGGTATACCTCTGGATAGATGCTCAAGATGCTCAAAATTTGCGGCGCGTCTGGGGTGGAAACGAAGGAGGCAAAGAACAGCACCGACCCGGGTATCGCGTGAACAATCGTATCCAGCGGCGCACCCGTGGATCATTTCCAAAGACCAAAAGCAACTGCACCCCGGAAGACGTGGCAGCAACTGACCGCCCGCTTATCTTTTGTCGACCGATTTTACCGTCGGGGATGTTTCCGTACTTCGAGATAGAAAGCGAGCTACATGGCGGGCGCAACGCGCGTCACGTCTCCGTGACGTGGAGCCTAGCGAGCCAAACCGTAACTGGCACCGTGGCGAACGCGGAAAGTGGCGGGTCGTCCCCCCGACAACGCCTTGAATAAGACAGCGGCTTGGCCACTAAATGAACTTTACATTGACGGAGCACTGAATGGCCGCCGTGCATTCACCACCTTTGTTTTTCGTTGTAAACGGGAATGGGGAGTAAGGCGATGATGGAAGCGCACTACGTAGTATGTGAAAATGAATGAAGGTTGATTATGAAGCTTGTTATGAAGCACTTCGGATCGTCAAGGCATTATAGATAGGTCGTTCTGTCAGATCGTCCATTGATCTGTGGGACATATCACGTCTCAGCTATGCGAATGTACAGAAGAGAATTATCATAGTTGACCGACGCAATTTTCCCGCTATTCGTAGCTTAACTATGAATCCGTACGCAGCTCTGCGCCATGTTCTGTCAACATTTCGCAATCTCGTCCTTTTCATTCGCCGATGCCTTGACCAATTCCACCTGGAACGGGGTCCTTCCCTCCTTGTCCTCTGCGTATGCGTTCGCACCACGGTCAAGCAACAGGTGCACGACCTCTGTCTCCCCCTGGGATGAGGCCTTGTGCAACGGGGTCGCGTATTCCCATCCTTCGTGTCCACGTCCGCGCCATGGTCGAGTAGCAGGCGCACGACCTCTATTTTCCCACTAGATGTGTAACGCGTTGTATCTCCATCGTCCTTTGCGTCCGCATCCGCACCATGCTCCAGTAGTAAGCGCACAACGCCAACACAGTCACCTTTTCGGATGATAGTACTAGGTGCAATGGAACCCGGCCGTTGTCGCTCCGAGAATTTGCGTCCGCCATGTGTTCGAGTAGCATCTGAGAAACGTCACCGTATCCGTTCCATGTGGCTTGGTGCAGTGGGGTCCCAAGGTCGTCTTGGTGGGAATCTACGTCAGCTCCATGGTCACGTAGGAACCGCACCATTTCGAGGTGTCTCTCTATTGCCGCAAATTACAACGGTGACCGCTCGTACGCGCCTCAGACGTCCACATCGCCACCGCTCAAGGAGCACCTGCGGTACTTCGACGCGATTCTTGGCTGACGCTGCGTGTTGTGCAGCTCCGCGGCCACCATCACGAGCGTTGACGTGTTCAGGGTACTTGATCAAAAGGTGTTCTGCGAGCCCATGGAATCCGCACAAGGCGACATAGAGGGATCACCATACCTCCCATTCTAGGGTTAGACCACCAGGAACGGTCTTCTACATTATACAACTGGACCTACGTAGCAAAATGTGGCTTGCTTGGGCTAAAGAGTTGTTGCATTCCTCCTTGTACTCGCGACAATGCCTTGCCAGTGTCTACCCGGGCATGAATCATCCAATGTTGAGCAGCGTAACTCGCCTGAGGGAAGCTGTTTTTTTTGTTTTTTTTTTGGACAGAGGGAGCTGTTCCGATCACGATCCGCGGAGTTAGACCAGCCATCCTTGATAGCAGGACACCAAGACAAGCTTGTGCAAGAAGAGTACGGGTGAGTCCAAGGGAAATATGATAGTGGGCAGCATCTCCACCCGAAGTAGCAAGGCGGTCCAAAGTCAAAGTTCCTTCACCCAAAGTGCGAAACTTGCACCACTCGCGAGCCACCATCGTCAACGACAGCGATCAGACTCAAGCAAGTCGACGACACAGCTCGTTCATGGTCCTTCCACCGAAAAATTGGGTCCACCTCCGGGATTCCCCCCTCGGCCGCATCAAAGTCATACGCAAGAAGTTCACCGAGCTCCTCGACACGGAGCGGCCGGATGGAAACCGTGAGACACTGCCAGAAGCGATGCACGTGGTGCCTACTTGGTCTCTTGATTTCCTTCAGTATCCGCTCATACGTCTCGTCCAGGGATTCGGGTAACCCCTTCAGGGTCCGCCGGACGCTCGCTGGCAGACAGTCCTGCGGCGCTTCTAACTGGCAGAAAACCCAACGAAACCTCTGCGACAACATCAGTGAGTTGCCATCGCCGTAGAGAGTATGATTAAATTCCGTCGGCTCTCTCCGAGAGCGTCTCGATCACAAGGGGTTTCTCGTCTTCCCTCCACCTACTTATCACCGTATCCGAGTCCTGAGTATACGACGGATTTAATGTAATCGGCGATATCCTTCTTTTGCCCGACCTCTTCATGAACATAATGTGACGCCAGCGGCCCAAGGGTGGCTTTGATGTCGATCTCGGGTCGGCTGGTGATGCAAATGTGGAGATTCGGTAGACGGAGGCCAAGTAATTCTTTCACGAGTTCGATGACTCGCGCGCGGGCGGATGGGATCCCAGAGGTGTTGGGCCATTCGTCGAGCGCGTCGACGATAAGATAAGTTGGGCTTTTCACTGAGAACGCTAGCATCTCCTTCAGGCATCGCACCAAAACGTCATCGCTGGGTTTGTGCGTGCCATTGTCGTGTGCAACATAAAGGAGTATATCGCAACAGAGGTCAGACTGGGCCGAGAGCCGGCTGACAAGAGAGAGAAGATGGTGGCGAAATTGCTTGTCTGTGTCCCGGAAATCGAAGTAGAAGTACGCCAGGGATGCCAGGCCTGCCTTGCGCAAGGAAATGTCGTCTTGTATGATCGAGGAGCTAGGCGTGTGTGAGTTCCTTGAGTGGGGACCGACGAACCAAAGTATGCTCTTGCCAGCTCACGCTACGAAAAGACGGCACGATAAGGAAATGCCTAGCTGTACTAGAAGGAAGAAAGTGCGCACGCTTCCCGTGGATCCACAACTGAGAACCGGTGGACTTCCATTCCTTAATTTTACTTCCTTCAAAGAACCACTCCCCCGTATACTTGTGCGCGATGTTGTGATTTGCGATAGTGGCAAAGTCAAGTCGCAACGCCTAACATAGCTCACACTCCTGAAGGAGAGCCTTGGCGCCCGGTGGAGAGACCCATTTTCGGAGTTCCTGTCGCTGGCTGCCGTCAATAACCTGTGCAATTTTATTCTCGACGTTGTGCGCGATCTTCAGAAGTTGTACAGCAACCATTCGCGCCTCTTCCTGTGTCAATTTATCAAGGCGCTTCAGCGCATCCTCGAGCTCCATCCACCCGGCCAACTTCTTCAGATACTTCTCTGAGAATAGATGAGAAAATGACAAATCTCTGGGCGCCCAGCCGGATCTACGTACTTGCTCGTCCTTGCTTAATTTCCTTTGTCGAAATCACAAGAATACTGAGCACTTCGACCATTATCTTCGCGATCATGTCCGTCATCGCAGCCGTCGGTGGCACCTCGGTGTACGTCTCGAGTCATTTGAAGAAGTTTTCAACTCGTTCGAAAACATCAACGAGCGCGCCTTGGCTGTCTCTAACATCTTTGGCCGCCTGAGGTCCCAGGATCAGAACGGTGCACGATGGTGACTGGGTCGGGAAAGGTGCTCACTAAAAGAAGAACGCCAGCACCAGCAAAAATTACTTTCGCAGGCGAGAACACCTGCGGGATAAATATCAATGCACAGCCTCAGATGTTACACCGGGCCTGTTCATCGATATTGACACCCTCTCCAAGCGTCGCAGAAAATGCGTAGGGGACGTTGACGGTCGGATCGAGCCACTTGGTCAACCTGTCATCGACACTCCGAGATTCTTGCACTTGTTCTTGAAACACGGCGAGAATGTCGGCAGGAGAGTCACAGCTGTGCAATCTGGCGGCAAGTAGATGCGCGAGAAGGTCTGTTTCTTGTACGTCTTCAGGGAAGCGTAGAAGATGGACTGGAAATTGAAACGGGAAGTGGCTGTCGGGTGGACTGACATAGGGCTTGTGACAGTGAACTGTTTCACGGGAAGAGTATGACGATTAGCGGACTATAGTCTATAGAGCGAAATTGTTCGTTCAGTTGATGTGCACTGCTTTGTCAGTGAACTGCTTGGTGAACTGGTATAGTCGGTTGAAGATTCGCGGCGGGTACTAGTAACCGCTGATGCTTCCTGTAACGTTAACAAATCACGGTGAACACTAAGCTCGCTCAAACTTTGAAAGGCCCTCTCATCTACTAACGCGTATGACATCGTTTGATCTCATTCTTAGATTGTCCTGAGTGCCGGTTCATGTCATGGCGTATCGCACGCATACGGACCTGTTATTGATGTTGGTTCAAGTTGCTCCACTTGGCCACTTGGGTACAATTTTATCACCACTCCAGGCTCCCCGGACTCCCATTGTCCTCGTCCCAGTCTCGTCCCGGGCTCCCATCGTGTTACTTACCTAGTCAGCGGGTTCGGGCAATATTCTTTCTTTATCCTGATATTTGGCTGTGTACTTTGGCTTCATCTCAGGCGCAAACGGTACTACTTGGTTCGTTACTGGTGTGTTACTGTAGCCTCATCGCTGAACGATTTTCGTGCTCACGATCACTAACGAGCGGTTTGAGGTTGGGTTTGTGGGTTTGAGTCTCGCTGTATTACTGGATGTCTTAGTCTTGGACGAACTTGGCTCTTTTCTGGGACTGTACCGAGGGCTGTATTGTAAACAAAGCGTAGCTGGTTGGGTTGGCCCCAATATAAACTTTACATTGACGGAGCGCTGAACACATTCGCCACCTGTATTCCTTTGTTGTACACGAGAGATGGGGAGCTAAGCGACGTGAAAGTGAACGAAGCGCTTCTTATCGTCGATGGCGGTTATAGCCTGAGGTAGGTCGTTCGCCATGTCAGATTGTCCGTTGATCTGCGGAACATATCACGTCCCAACTACGCGAATATGCGCAGAAGAGAACGACAATCGACGCAAAATCTCCTTCTATTCGTGGCGTAACTATAAATCCATACGTAGCTGTGCGCCATGCTCTGTCAACATTTGTACAATCTTGTCCTTTCCGTTCGCCAATGCCACCTGGAGCGGGGTCCTTCCCCCTTGGTCCTCTGCGTTTACATTCGCACCATGGTTAAGCAACAGGCGCACGACCCGTGTCTTCCCCCTGGACGAGGCTGTGTGCAACGGGGTCCTGTATCCCCAATCCCTTGCGTCCACGTCCGCGCCATGGCCGAGTAGAAGGCGCACGATCTCTGTTTTCGCTTCGGATGATGCCAAGTGTAACGGCGTTGCGTCTCTATGGTCCTTTACGTCCACATCCGCGCCGTGCTTTAGTAACAACCGCACAACGCCAGGATAGTCACCTTTTGAGTATGAATTCTCTGTTACTCGGTGCAATGGAACCCGGCCCTTGTCGCTCCGAGAATTTACGTCTGCCTTGTGTTCGAGTAGCATCCGAGAAACGTCAACGTATCCGTTCCTCGTGGCTTGATGCAGTGGGGTCCAAAGGTCGTCTTGGCGGGAATCTACGTCAGCACCATGGTCAAGTAGGAACCGCCCCATTTCAACGTGTCTCTCTAATGCCGCAAATTGCAGAGGAGACCGCTGGTACCTGCCTCTAACGTCCACATCGCCACCGCGCTCGAGGAGCACCTGCGCTACTTCGACGTGATTCCGGGCAGACGCTGCGTGTAGTGCAGCTCCGCGGCCACCACCAAGAGCGTTGACATGATCAGGGTACTTGGTCAGGAGGTGTTCTACGAGCCGAGGAAATCCGCATAAGGCGGCATAGTACAGTGGCGTCGCCATAGGTTCCATTATGGGGTCGGACCTCCAGATCCCGTTTTCTATATCATACAACTGGACCCACGCAGAAAAATGTGGCTTGCTTGGATCAAAGAGTCGTTGCATCCCTCCTTGTACTCGTGATAATACCTTGTCGACCCAGGTATGTGTCACCCAATGTTGAGCAGCGTAACTAGCCAGAGGGAAGCCGTTCCCGTCACGATCCACAGAATTAGATCCACCATCCTCGTCGTCCAAAGATAGCAGGGTACCGAGGCAAGCTTGTGCGAGCAGAGTATGGGCGAGTACAAGGGAAATATGATAATGTGCAGCATCACCACCTGAAGTGGAAAGGCGGTCCGAAGTCAGGAATTCCTTTACCGAAAAGTGCGAAAATTGCACCACTCGAGAATCACCGTAGCCAACGACAGCGATCAAACTCGAACAAGTCGACAACACAGCTCGTTCATGGTCGCTCCACCGCCAATTCGGGTCTACCTTCGGGATCCCTTCCTCGGCCGAATCAAAGTCATACGCAAGAAGTTCAGCGAGCTCCTCAACACGGAGCGGCCGGATGGCAACCGTGAGACACTGCAAGAGTCGATGCGCGTGGTCCCTGCTCGGTCTCTTGATTTCCTTCAGTATCCGCTCGTACGTCTCGTCCAGTGATTCGGGTAACTCCTTCAGGGTCCGCCGGACGCTCGCTGGCAGACAGTCCTGCAGCGCCTCCAGCTGGCAAAAAACCCAGCGAAACCTATTCGACAAGCATCAGTAACTTGTCATCGCTGTAGGGCATATGATTACATTCCGTCGGCTCTCTCCGAGAGCGTCTCTATCACAAGGGTTTTCTCGTCTTCCCTCCACCTACTCATCATCGTCTCCGAGTCCGAGTATACAACAGATTTGATGTAATCGGCGATATCCTGTTTTTGCCCGATCTCATCATGAAGAGATACAGAATGCGACGTCAGCGGCCCAAGGGCGGCTTTGATGTCGATCTCGGGTCGACTGGTGATGCAAATATGGAGATTCGGTAGACGGAGGCCAAGTAATTCTTTCACTAGTTCGATGACTCGTGCACGGGCGGATGGGATCCCGGATGTGTTGGGACATTCGTCAAGCGCATCGGCGATGAGATAAGTTGGGCTTTGCACCAGGACCGTTAGCATCTCCTTCAGGCATCGCACCATAACATCATCACTGGGTTTGTGCGTGCCATTGTCGTGTGCAACATAAAGGCGGAAGAGTATCTCGCAACAGAGGTCAGACTGGGCCGAGAGCTGGTTGACGAGAGAGAGGAGTAGGCTGTGCCGAGATTGCTTGTCTGTGTCCCGGAAATCGAAGTAGAAGTACGCCACGGATGCCAGGCCCGCCTTGCGCAAGGAAATGGCGTCTTGGATGATTGAAGAGCTAGGCGAAGGTGAGTTCCTTGAGTTAGAATCAATTGGGGACCAACGAACCAAAGTATGCTCTTGCCAGCTCCCGCTACGAAAAGACGGCACGATAAGGGAATGCCTAGCTGTAGAAGGAAGAAAGGGCGTACGTTTCCCGTGGATCCACAATAGAGAACCGGTGGACTTCCATTCCTTGATTTTACTTCCTTCAAAGAACCACTCCGCCGTTTGCTTGTGAGAGGCGTCGCATGCGATGTTGTGATTCGTTGACGGATCCGGTGGAGAGACCCATCTTCGGAGCTCCTGTTGCTGCCTATCGTCAATAACTTGTGTAATTTTGTTCTCGACGTTGTGCGCGATCTTCAGAAGTTGTGCGCCCGCCATCCGCGCCTCTTCCTGTGTCAATTTATCAAGCCTCTTGAGCGCGTCATCGAGCTCCGTCCTCCCGGCTAGCTTCTTGAGATACTTTTCTGAGCAAAGATCAGAAAATGACTAGATATCTCTGGGCACCCAGCCGGATCTACGTACTTGTTCGTCCTTGCTTAATTTCCTTTGTCGAAATCGCAAGAATCCCGAGCACTTCGACCATTATCTTCATGATCATGTCCGTCATCGCAGCCGTCGGTGGCACCTCGGTGTACGTCTCGAGACGTTTAAAGAAATTCTCGACACGTTCGAAAACATCAATGAGCGCGTCTTGGCTCTCTCTAACATCTTTGGCCGCCTGAGATCCCAGGATCAGAAGGGCACATGGTGGCGATTGAGTCGGGAAAGGTGCTCACTAAAAGAAGAACGCCAGCACCAGCAAAAATTACTTTCGCAGGAGAGAACACCTGCGGATAAATATCAGTGCACAGATATTACATGAGCCTATTCATCGATATTTACCAGGCCGACACCCTCCCCAAGTGTCGCAGAAAAGGCGTAGAGGACATTGACGGTCGGATCGAGCCACTTGGTCAACCTGTCATCGACACTCCGAGATTGTTCAAACTCCTGTACTTGGTCTTGAAGAACGGCGAGAATGTCAGCAGGAGAATCGCAGCTGTGCAATCTGGCGGCAAGTGGATGCGCGAGAAGGTCTTTTTTCGTCTGTTTCTCGTACGCCTTCAGGGAAGCGTGGAAAATGGACTGGAAATTGAGAAGGGAAGCGGCTGTCGGGAGGGTTGACATAGGGCTTGTGACGATGACCTGTTTCACGGGAAGAGGACGACGATTAGCGATAGAGCGAAATTGTTCGTTCGGTAGATGTGCACTAAGTTACAGTACCTTGTCGATGAACTGATACAGCCTGAGTATAGGCGCCGAGTTGGTCGATTACAATTACATACTGCAACGCTAACCTCGATAGGGGAAATAGGCGCTGTACAACTGTCAGCGTATGGTTTGGGCGTCAACGATCCACGACCATCGTCACTGCTGACGGCGTTGAGCGCTAGTCACCGGTCACCCAAGATCGATCATCCGTTGGCAGGCTTCGGATTACCTGGTGTTCGTTTACGTGTGACGGTATGTCGCAAAAACCTCACTGTTTTGCTAGATCTCAAAATCCGAATAGTCCTGACTCGGAGTGCTATCATGCCGATTCATGCGACACTGCGACTGGGTCTCAATTGCCATTTTATGTCGCACTGACTCAGATCTCTGCCCATGGTGACATTGTAAGAGAACTGCAAAAGCTGGTTATTTTTACAAGGTATGGACGCTCGGAAGGAGCAACGGTATAACGAATCCGCGGACGCGTACGACCAGGAGGGGATCCGGAGCATAGGGCCGGGCATCCGAACGTGAATGGATAACAAACCGAGACAATAAGTACGAGGAGGACTCCGCGCGTTTGTACGACGTCCACACGAACACAGGGAAACAATCGATAAGTACGAAATGTGAACTCACTTCAACTATACCAGTCGTTGACGAGGAACGTTTACTGTAAGGTACCTCTGCACGTGTCAATGGGAGAGCTCATAGTGGGACCCTTGACTCGGAATACGCATTATGTCATTGCTGAAGATTGCTCCTCGGCGTCCAGGCCGTCGACCGTCCCCAGTCTACCCGTTAAATCTGGTGAACACCAAACCCGCTCGGAACTTTGGACGGCCATCCATGCATGATATCGCCTGATTTCCGTTCTTATCGGGAAGCACAACACTCGGTCGTCACTGAGCGGCACCTATACTAGTACTTGGCGCTATACGACTTGGTGGGAATCGATCATAGCGTGCGAAGCGTCCACCTATCGGCCGATTAGACCTATCGATGATCTTCAGAACTTCTTTCTCCCACCAGTATACCCATGCGCGCACAAATTCGCCGGTAGAAAATGGATCCAAAATAAAAAATAAAACATTCGCCGGTAGAATGGTATTCCCATCGGACAATAAGTCCGGACCCCTATGGGCTCGACTCCAATGGCAAGCAGTTCAGCATGCCGTGAGTCATCTGCTACAGGGCCCGGGGCATCTGGGCGCTGGGCGGCAGGTCGGCCGCTTTGAGGGATCTGTAACCCTGTTTTTTTCGCTACTCAAGAAAGATGATGAAAGCCACGCCCTCTTGCCAGTTATTGGCCTGATCCCCCCCCACAAAAGACCCTGTCCCTTGATTGACCGCTTATGCATGTCAAGAGCATGCCCTCAAATGTCCCGAGCACATCTTCTGTCGACTTTCAAGTTCCAGCTCCTTTGAGAGATGCCGAGAAAGGCGACGACTCAGCTGCCAAAACTGCGAGCGAGAGCCTAGACATAGAGCACGTCCATGTCGACGACGATCCCAGGAAGTGGTCAAATATGCGGAAGGTCAGTCGCTCTTTCGCGACGATTTATGTTGCAACCGGCTCAGTTAGTAGCCGCCACTGGCCTCCCCCCTCACTTTGTCTCTAGACAGGCACACTGTGCATGATTATCTGCGCATCGATAGTCGCTGGCCTCAGCATAAGCATATTCAACCGTGAGTCTCTTTACCGCCATGCAGTGGTCACCATACTGTTGAACTAATGTCTCTGGAAGCTGCGATAAAGCAGATTGAGACCGACTTGCGAACCACCAGTGGGAAATTCAGTCTGGTCCTCTCCATATTCATTGTGTTTCAAGGAAGTGCACCTCTGTTGTGGGCCGCCATCAGCGAGATAAAAGGAAGGAAGGTTAGGATATACTTTAACTGACATCTGTTTTCTTACTGAGAAGCCTTCTGGACATGTTATCTCTTCAAGCTCGTCTATGTCGTCTCTCTTGCGATTGCTATGGTGGGACATATAGTCGCCGCAGAGGCTAAGAGCATCGGCGTGCTCATCGGAATGCGCGTCATCCAAGCTATGGGGTGAGTAATGGCGATATTTCCATCTAGATATCGAACCACTCTTTCTCGCGATAGCACAGGCTCTGTCTTGGCCATTGGCGCGGCCACCCTCGCGGACATATACGAGCCCTGTGAGCGCGGTACCAAGCTGGGCATTACCAACGCTGCGCCCTTACTTGGCCCGTCCATCGGCCCCATCCTCGGCGGAGTTTTGACGCAGGCATTTAATTGGCGCGCCTGTTTCTGGTTACAGGTGGCATACCTCGGTGTTAGCGTCGTGCTTTTTGTATTCTTCTTCCGCGATACCTTCCGGAAAGAGCGCAGCCTTACGTACCAGCGTGTCCTTGCGAGCCGGAGGTCCGCGGCGTCCAAACGGTCCAGTGTCGCATCGGACCCTGCATACGAGCTGGATACCAAGTCAAAGGGAGAGGCAGCGGTCACCGTGGGAGAGGTGTCTGGCCCCGCAGCCACAGTGACGGTAGCGGGCCCACAAGCAGGGGCAGAGATCGCTCTGTCGTTCAAGGACGTGAACCCGTTTCCGCCTCTGTTCCTTGTCTTGAAGCGTCGCAACAATATCGCAACACTTTTTCCATCAGGCATGTAAAAAAACCCTGCGTTCTACCTACCCTCCGACCGAGCCCGCTCTTCCGCGCTTTAGGTTTATTCTTTGCCTTCTCATACAACATCGCGTATACGTGCTCGCGGACGCTCGGCGATCACTATAATTACGACGCACTCAAAATCGGACTCGTCCTTCTCTCGTTCGGAGTTGGGAGCGTGCTCGGAAGCGTACTCGGCGGGCGCTGGTCCGACCGAGTACTGCGTCGTCTGACCAGTGCGAATGGCGGACACCGTTTGCCCGAGGCATGTCTATTGTCACACTTCCACCTCCTCGCAAGCTCTGATTCTCGACGTGCCTTCTAGATGCGCTTAGAAAGCACCAAGCCCGCAATGGTGTTCCTCCCGCTCTCTGTCGTCGCGTATGCGTGGCTCGCTCAAGAGCGCGTGCACGTCGCGTCCTTGTGCACCGCACTCTTCTTCATAGGCTTCTTTTCCGTGTGAGCCCGTCATTTCCTATATCGCCTATTTAATTTTTCCTGACACTCTTTTACAGATGGATCTATTCGAGCACACTCGCATACATCGTTGATGCCAACCCGGGCCGCTCCTCGGCGGCCGTCGCTACAAACAGCTGGTTCCGCGGCTTCGCGGCGTTCGTTTTCACGGAGGCTGCGGTCCCTCTCCAGGACTCGATGGGCGACGGGGGGCTGTACACGCTCTGGGCGGGGATCCTGGTCCTGAGTGAACTCATGCTTTTGCTGGTGCTGCGGCGCGGCGGCGCATGGCGCGAGGCTGCTGAGGAATGCGAGAAGCCCCAGAGCTAAGTCTCTCTGGTTTCAGAGTCGGGACTCGGACGCGAGCGTGCTACGGGGTCGCTCTCGATTGTCCTGAGTGCCGGTTCATGTCGTGGCGTATCACACGCATGCGGACCTATTATCGATGTCGATTGCTCCAATTGGGCGCGACGGCAAATCACCGGTCCGAGCTCCCATCCATCTTGTTACTTACCTAGCCCACGACGGAGGTTGGGCACATTGCAAGATATTAAAAGAGGGTATCATCATTTCTAGCGAATATGGGTTCCACGTGAGCTCCGCGAACTTGCTTTTCCTATGTTCGAAATTGGCAATATCGCCCCACCCCACTGCGTCGAACCCAACCCGCTAGACTCGTAACCAGCCGTTCGAATGAGGATTTTTGAGGGGTCGCAAGCGACTGGAGGTTCTGCGAAGCCGACACCCCATAGAGGGAACGGTCACCGGTCTATCAACACGGTCACGGTGACTCAAGCGAGCACGCAACTCATTTAACTTGGCCTCCTCGATAAGAGGCGTAGAACAGCTACCACTCTAGAGACTTGGCGCTAGAGCGCGGATGCCAGCGGTCATATCTACTCCACGTGGAAGGTGACCTCAGCGAGCGAGGACAAACACTTTTGTCCTGATGTTTGGTTGGCCTCACGTTGTCTCTGACGTAAACGGTTCTTGGTTTTGTTACTGTAGCCTTCATCACCGAAAGATTATTGTCGCTAACGAGCGACCAAGATAAGTTTGAATCTTGCTCAGGCTGTATTATGACTGTCCATTGTGCTGTCCCCAATCAGCGAAATCGGGCGACCGAAAAGACTTGAGACTTATTTCGATGGCGATGGCAGACTTACTGTGACCTTACAGATAAATTCACTCCTATTTCTATGTATGCCTAGTGTTACAACAGCCCTATCACGCTTACAAAATATCCTACATGTTCCACGACTCTCACAATGTCACCAATTTCTCCACGGGATTCGTACGGTTATCTTGGACCGCGATTTCATTCGTTTCTGCCCTCCCGCGTCTCAACAGCCACATCCCGTGGCCCATTAGAGGGTGTGCGCGACTGACTCGCAGAGTGGAGTGGTGGGTGGGCAACTGCGTCGAGAGAGGGGCCAGTCGGGGAGGATTGAGGATGTCCAGGGTCAATCGACTCGCTCTCAGGGGGGGGAGTCATTCGGGAGTCGGACGACTACGTCGAGCGGGGAATCGTGGTCCAAGGGCGCTGATTTCGAATCAGCGCCCTTGGGGTAGCGCGACTACAAACTGCTCACTGTTTGCAGGTAGTATCGGTACAAAGGCGCGAGTCCGAGTCGTCGGGTCAACAGGCGTCGCCAACGGCACCTAAAAGGGGATGGATAAGCATAATCACGGTGATTCAGGGACTACTATGCACTTCAGATCCAAGTTGGGGGGCCACAGCAACTTCGCGTCGCTGGACGGTTCACATGAGAGGGTAACAGAGAGAATTGGTGAGCACATTCAACGCACGTCCACAGGCCACATTAAGGAACGGTAAATATTGTCAACCGAAAAATGTGTGCGAGTGCATTTCATGCCCCACGGACAAGGGCGGGGTATGAAAGTAGAACATATCCGATCGGACGGCAACGAAATCCTACACAGAATCTATTCCAAGAGTCATCGTTAATGCACCGCGGAGTGCATGCGGGAGATACTTACAAGCTTCGGAGGCCTCAGCTGCTTTCTGGCTGGGCGAAGTTCTGGAGGGAAATCACGGCGCGTCATAAGGTAGTCTAGTAGATCGAGCTAAGAAGAGCCAGAGTGAGGGAAAGCAGAGTACATGAAGGTAAAGTAGTACCATGTCCCTGTAGGGGACATGCGCGCGAGGACAGGAAATCTGTTTGCATACACCCCCGTAGACGAAATTCCTGCAAATGAGCCAAGGCCGGTGCACCGGCGTACTTGGATGGGGATGAGAGTTGGGCTGCTCAAGTATTGAAAAGGTGGGACCGATGAGTCGGAACGTGGAGACGTACCGGTTGAAGGGGACGGAATCGAGGAGAGATCGACTGCATATAGTCGGTTGCGAGAAAGCGACATGGGATGAAGTAACGATCATGGGCTTATGTAGAGTGTCAGAGTCAGGCGCAGCAGGCGCAGTCCTACACAATCGAACTCCGATTACACACGATGGACTACTGTGACCTTACAGATAAATTCGCCATGTCTGCCTAGGATTAATAAACGATAGTGTAGTAATGTTCGAGTGTTACAACAGCTCTATCGCGCTTACTAGAGGTTCCACGACTCTCACAATGTCACTAATTTCTCTACGGGATTCTTACGATTATCTTGGACCGCGATTTCATTCGTTTCCATACCCTTACCCTCCCGCGTCTCAAGGTGCCCGAGGTTCATGGCGCCTGGTACCGGAAGGGCGATATCCTGACCCGCGCGTGCCCCAAATTGATTCTCAGCCGAGTCACCGCGCCTGCCAAGTTCGGAAAACAGGCTGGAGATACTAGGAGCGTCGGAGCTTTGAGACGCGGCCCCACGGGTGCTTTGAGACGCGTCCTCACGGATACCGAGTTTCCCAGCATTCGCGCTACCATCGGACCCATGGAATCCCTCGTGACGCTCCGTCAGGCGATTCGAGGAACTAGGCACCTCAGTTTCCTCACGCGGCGGGAGTGAAGCAGACGCGAGGTCAACTGACGATGCCTGGGGGAGCGAAATCGAGTTCGGCCGTTTGTTACCCGCCGCGACATCTGACCCTCCTGCAAACTGGCTCTCAGGTGTGGGCCTGTCAGAGAACTGTTGCAGACGCTGGCCGCGATGATGCTCTTCAAAATCTTCACCAGACTGCCAGTGTTCAAATTCTTGAGGGCGAGAATAATGACCACGAGGCGGACCAGAAAAGTCATCATGGAGACGGCGATATTCGTCGTGAGGGTATTCGTCATGGGGGCGTGCATCGTCATAATGGTGATAGCGAACAAAGTCGTCCTGGTGCTGGCGAGGATAGCCGTCATAGGGGTAATCATCGTGATGCGGGCGAGGATAATCATCATGAGGATAGTGAGGATAATCATGGGATTGATGGGAAGGAGGGTAGTAATCGTGGTACACGCGCTCGCTCTCATGATCAATGAACTCTTGCTCGTGACCGTGGAATTGTGGAGACTCGTGTTCGTGTTCGTGTTCGTGTTCGCGTTCGTGCTCAGGTAAGGGATATGGGTACGGATAAGGATACGGATAAGGCATGGGCGGTCCAGGCGGGCCAGGTAAACCAGGGCCAGGTGGGCCAGGAGGACCTTGCGGCCCAGGAAGACCAGACATCGGCTGCGGGGGAGGGCCAGGTGGGGGAGGCCCAGGTGGGGGAGGGCCAGGCGGGCCAGTCTTCCCATCACTCGGGCCAGTTGGTTCGCCGATGCGCTTTCCAATGACCTTTGCGGCAGTATCAAGTGCAGAAACCGGGGGTGCACGTCTGTATACACGCGCAAGACCATCCCTGGTGTTCGCGAAGTGGTGGTACTTGTTCGAGACGCCGAGAGGGGTACCATCCTCGATGACGGTGTCTGAAACACGTCGGGAGTCGAGAGGAGCAGCGGCGGCGTAGGCAGAGAAGTGCACGAAGGCGAACAAAAGAACGAAACGAGCGTTAACGGGCATGTCGTAGACTGTGTGGATAAAAAAAGAGTGGAAGGGAAAGGAAAGAAAGCGCACTGGGCTGGTGAGGGAAGTAGAGAAGAAATGGGGGGATTATATACGCGGGGAGGAGGCGATTGGAACCCATAAATAAGGGATATCATTGCGGGCTGAATGACGTCAATGATCATCGTTGTGGGTGAAACGATCACGTGATGGGTTGAAGAGACAGGTTGGAATCCGCGTGTTTTGGTTCCTCGTTCTTGATTGCGATGGCTTCCGTCGGTGCTGTTACCCGTCAGATCGCCGCTCTTGAAATATCCTCAAAACAGAATGGCGCGACAAAGCCAACGAGACCTCTCAAGACGGCCGGTCAATCTAGCGTCTCTAAACTTCTCACTAAATTCGCTGCTCCCAATCCCTTCCCCGATCCCAAACTGAAACCTCTCGCAAAGCCGAAATCTTCCACAAAGCAATCTGCCACCACTTCTCAGAAACCCGCGGCAACACAGAAACCTCTCACCGAAGCTGAGCTCGACATTGGCAAGTACGATGGTGGTTTCGAAATCGAGAACGAGAAGCGTGGCGAGGCCGTACAGGGAGAAGCTGCCCTAGAGCTTGCTCTTGACTCTAGCGTTTCAAGGTATCGTCGTCATGTAGTTTATCCTTTTTCATCGTCGTCCAACAAGTCCTTTTCAGAACGCGCCCTACGCGAGAATGGCACCTGACCGACTTTGATATCGGTCGCCCGCTAGGCAAGGGCAAATTCGGGCGTGTCTACATGGTTCGCACCAAGGTCGAGCCGAATTACATCCTCGCCCTCAAGTGTCTTTACAAGTCTGAGATCGTCCAAGCCCGAGTCGAGAAGCAGATCCGCCGCGAAATCGAGATACAACAGAACCTCCGACATCCCAACGTCCTCCGCCTCTACGGCTACTTCCACGACGAGAAGCGTATCTTCCTCATGCTCGAGTTTGCCGGCAAGGGCGAGCTTTACAAGCAGCTCACGAAGTACGGCTCCTTCTCGGAGCGCCGCAGCGCAGTCTATATCGACCAGATGGCCGACGCCCTCTCCTACCTCCACTTGAAGCACGTCATCCACAGGGACATCAAGCCCGAGAACCTCCTCCTTGGCATCAACGGCGAGCTCAAGATCGGTGACTTTGGTTGGAGCGTGCACGCCCCGAGCAACCGGCGGACCACCCTCTGCGGCACCCTCGACTATCTCCCACCCGAGATGGTCGAGGGCCGCGAGCACAACGAGAAGGTTGACTACTGGGCCCTTGGCGTGCTCACGTACGAATTCATCGTCGGCTCGCCCCCATTTGAGGAGATGTCCGGGTACAATGGTCCGTCTTTCTTATCTCCTCGTGGCCCTGGGCGCTCTAGTGCTGACGGGGGTCCCTCCGATCGCGCAGCTACGTACAAGCGAATAGCAAAGGTCGACCTACGGATCCCGCCGAAGGTCTCTGCGGAAGCACGGGACTTGATCACGAATGTGCGTTCCTGTTTTTTTTTCCTCGACTTTTTCTCCCCACTCTGGCGGCAAGCGCTGATCACCTGACCTGCCCGCAGCTCTTACAGTACGACCCCGAGAAGCGCCTGGCCCTCTCAGAGGTCCGCAAACACCCTTGGGTCGTGCGGTATCGTGCGAAAACGCCGACTCCAGAAGTGGCAGCATGACTGGTCAACGAGGAGCAGCGCTGCGGCGCGATCTGAGTGAGCCCACGACGAGCAGGCATGGTGGCATTCCTCCCGTCCCTCCCCTTTCTGTCCGCCCCTCCCTAGATGGATTCTTGGGCGGTTGTATGCATAGCTATCGCTTTGGACGTGATGTTATATGTTACAGAGTAAGGCTGTGTCGAGCGAGACCTATAAATATCGCCTTTTTTGTCGAGGCATCGATATTAATCCATTTACGTATACCGCGGAGATCGGCAATCTGAAGGGGTTCCAGTAAGTTGGAATTTACCGATCGTACGGTCGACCCATTTGACGGACCATACCATAACGGGCAATGGCATGCGGTGAGGAATGCGCATAACAGAGCCAAACATTGGTATTTGTCTCTGTTTGCCTAGAGATAAGGTACACAATTACACGACACTGCTGTGAAGTCGGGAGTTAGGTACGCATAGATCCGGATTGGGGCACTGAGACGTCTCTGGGTGGCGGGCATCGACTGCGATTGGTTGATCATTGAATGATACTACTTTGAGATCGATACAATATAGGTGGAGTAAAGCAAGAGAACACAGGGATATAGATGCGCACAGCGAGATGTACAAAAGGGCGATAGATCTGAGCAAAACAGCGGGACAGCAGGGAGGACAAACAAAACAAAGACAGCAAAGCGACAGCGATTTAAAAAAAACAAGACAAAGAGAGCAGGAACACGTCAAACATAGAGACATCATCAATTCATGTCATGTCATGTCGTACCGTCGCATCATTCACTCCAACAACAGCGACGACAGAAAAAAAAAACTTCCAAGTCACGTAAACGCGCAACTCCGTCTCTCAGCTCCACGCAGCACCGCTGCGCAGGCCGAAGGAGAGAGCGTCGGGGCCGAGCCAACTGAGCTCAGTGAACCCACTCGGGCGCCTCGCACTGCGGGTTCTCGTGCCCCCGCCAATGCCGCTGCGCCGAGTCCAGCCGCGAGAGCACCTCGCCGCACTCGGGGCACCGCACGCCCGCCTTGCCCGGGTTCTCCGCGCACGACGCGACGGCGTGCCGCTGTGCGTCCTGCGCGCGCGAGAACGTCCTCGGACAGAAATCGCATTTCGTGCGCCGGGCACGCGCGGCGCGCCCCCCGCTCCCGCTGCCGCCTGTACCCGCGCGACGCCGTGCGCGGCGTGGAGCCGGTGCTGGCACCACTGGGGATGTGGACGCGGAGGCGGTGGACGTAGACCCAGTCGCTGGGGTGAATGGAGCAAGCGACTGGCTGCTCGAACCGCTGCTGACGCTGACGCTGCTTTTGCCGTCGTCGTCGTCACAGTCGTTCTTCTCGACGTTTGGCAGCGGAACGGTGCAGCGGGCAGGTGCTGAGGTCGCCTTGACGATGGCGCCTCCGTCGGCACGCATGCGTTTGGACGTGTGCGCGTCTGCGGTGTCAGCAGTGGCGGGGAACGACGAGCCGTCGACGTAATTGTAGTCGTAGTGGTGATCGTCGTCGTCGGCACCGTCGCGCTTCGTTTTCATGCCCACCACGCGGGGTGGCGGGGCGCTCGTCGCTCTGATCGAGTGGGGGTGGAACGAGAACGGTCCCGCCGCGTCTGGGGAGAGCTCAAAGGGGTTTTGCTGTCCGGGGGAGAACGAGAACGAGGCTGGGGAGATGGCTCCGTCGCTAGCGGGTGTAGAGAACCCCAGTGAGATGCCGCAAGACGATGCCGTCGTCGTCGTGTCTTCATCTTGGGAGAGGTCGGTTACGCCGACGGGGGGCGGTGAGATGCTTGCCAGATTTACCGTCAATGGCGTGTTTCCAAAGTTGAAGGAGGGGACGTCATTCGCGGGCGACCCGGACGTGTTTAGTGTTTGGAGTGCGAGCTGGGTGGTCATGACAGTGAGCTGGATGGAGCTCATATGGCGTTCTTTGGGGATTTACCTGCAAAACCCCCATATCGGGGGACTCGCTTTGGCCCCAGGGCCAGGCGGGGTCGGCGTACAGATTAGTACCATTGCTCACAGAGGCGAGCGTTGGTGAAGGCGTGGGATTGTGTACCGTCGCAAGGAACGAAAATTCGTTCAATGATGACAGGGTGTCTGCAGATGGTTGCGAAGAACCTTCTGCCAGCAGGGAGCCACTGGAGAAGTCAAAGTGATTTGCCTGGAGGTGTTGATCGAAGCTCAGGCTGTCGCGATAGCCGTATTCCGATAGGCCTGCAATCGGGTTCGAGTGTGGGAACGCGAATCGGCTCTGAAGGTAGCGTGCTACGTCGCTCCAACAAGAAAAAACAATGTCCACGGAGTCTGCCCATACCCAGAGCGATGCATCGGCGCGCTGGAGGCGTTGACGATCAGCGATGTGTGCATGCAATGGGTAAAGTCACCTACAACAAAGGCCGAGGTTTGACAACAGTCAGCGACATAGGCCAGGTCTGCTGCACTGTCGACGATTCGAACGCTGTACCCGCATCCGATGTCAAGTTCATGTTGCAGCATTGTCCTGGAGAGTGATTCGAGCTCAGCGAGGGTCAGAGACATTCTAAGCCGCCACTTACGCCGACTCAATGGCTGCCTGGATAATTGGACCGGTAGCTTGGAGGGCGAAGAGGGTCTTGAGTTCCTGGGGCACATTCGTAACCATGTTTGTCGGAAACACAAAGGTTTGTTGTGGATACGCGTCAAAGCAGACGCGATCCTCCGATAAATGAAGACAAAGGGAAGTTGTGTTATCGGGAAGCGCTCTGAGAACGCTCTGGAATCGTGGGTAGAGCGTTTGTAAATAGTGTGCTTGCATGTCTGCACGAGATGTGGTGGTATAGAGAGAAAGGTGAGGCGGGATTGAGGGTGGGAGGAGGGGAGGAGGAGATGAAAGGAAAGGTGATTTGAGCGCGTTATAAGAGGGAGACGGGAATCGGGCCCTCCAATGGCTGTTCCCGGGATTTTGTTCGGTCCCTTTTCCAGGTTCCCGGGGTCAGCGCATTGCGCCCACGTATTTGGCGGCGCTTCCATGCAGAAAACTGTTGAGCGTGGGGATAATCCGGATGTGGCAAGGCGATGATAAAAGCAACCCCAAAACCTTCTTTCCCAATGGTCCACGACCACCCCATGATCACGAATGAGCCAGGGAATAAGCTGGACTGATCCCAGAGCCGTTGGAGAGGCAGATTCTACCGGCTTATCCTGTTGTCAGGGAAAGAACAATTGTCGAGAGGCAGCCATCAGTGTAAGACAAGGAAAAGGTACCAATCAATGTCCGACGACGGAAAGGTGATCACGCAAGTCCGTCCAGCCGGCATGACAGCACGCCGGGGTCCAGGCTGTTACCCTTTTATAGAAGGCACGTTGCTGAATATAGGCGACTCTCGCCCTTCTTTCAACGTCGAGCTTCATTGTAACGAACAAGTTCTAAGACTCAAACTGCCGTCCCTTCTCGAAAAAAAAAAAAACATTTTAGTAGATTTGAATGGCCATTCCTGTCGGGTGTCAGGGCGTTGTGTTCGCTGGCTCTTCACGATTACGATTAATCCGGAGCTCAGTCTGCAAAATGTGGATATCCCTTGAAGACGCCCCACGCCTGAGTCCTATGGAATAAATTCTTTCAATTGTGGCTTTTTGCTGTATAATTGCCGCGTCTCGCTTTGGCTCAGTCGTTCGTCCCTCCGCTTTGACGCGGCGATTCACGAACGCGGCGGTGCTGCGCCGCGGAGCCGGCAAGCGGTACGCACCCGAGTGTGCGGCCATCGGGGTCAAATCATTGTCGGAAAAGTGGTCAAGGGGTTTATAATGTATTGTAATGATGTAATTTGATGTAATCGGAGATGTGATTATAATCATTATAAACTTTCGTGAAAATGCTGATAATCGGCATTTATACGGCATTTATAATTAGCTTATAATAACATTTTCAGTGGCGGGATGATTATAAGTCAATTGTAATCCCAATTTCAATTGCGGGAATAATTATAAATTATCAAAAGATGGTTGTAATTTGATAATAAGCTGGTTACAACCGGGCCAATTATAAACCCCTTTCCCGTTTTTGCGACAATCGGGCGTTCTCCCACACGTGATGCTCGCCCAGCCCATCTCTAAATACCCTATCACACAAACGAAAGCGCACCAACATGATGCGTTCTGTGGGTCTTTTGTCGTCTCCTCGTAAATTTTTGATTGGGTGATGGGACGGACCCCCTGCACCCCCCGAACTTTAAGGGGATGCTGTGCGTGTTTATCAGTATCCTCGTGCATATCGGCGCGCTTGCACCGCACCGCACGCTCAGGCTGCGGGTGGCGGGCAAACCCCGATGTGGCTGGCGGACCATTCCTGCGTGCGTTCCGAGACGCGCGCCGCCAGGGTCCTCGTTCCCTCGAGCGCGGCAATACGTCGTGGTGTATGCGATACTGAGTATTCCATCCAAGGGCCCCCCCATGCAGAAGCGCCGTAAAGAAATGGAAAAGAAGCGTCTAACTGAGCCGCCGCCGGAGTCTAGTCACGTCAATTTGCGGCTGCGACATACGACGACGTCCCCTCTCTTCCGTTACGTCCGAAGCTCTCGTACGGGCATGCACGGGCATCTACTCCACACCACGCATGTCATTTCTAACCAAAAATGCAGAATCGCCTCCCTGCACCGGTTGACCTGTTAGGGAGCGCACTCTTGCCACCGGAGCCTTTTTTGCACTAACAAAACACTGGTTGGAAACCTGCATTCTGATATACTTCCACAATAAAAAGCAGATAATTTTCGTCTCGATTTTGCTTAAAATTGTCAATATAAATCCTTTACCAACGGTTTGTGAGTGCAATGGGGCACTTATCTCGACGTACCTCCATCCGGAATGGTCCCGCACACTCAGCATACATCGTACCAAGTGACGACTGCGAATCTAGTGGTGGATGGCTGTGCTTTCCCCGGTCGTAACTTAGGAAAAAAAAAAAACGACCGCGCTCGTTTTTGGCGCCCAGGGCAGCAACGCAGTGCTCGGAGTTCAGTGGCGGACAACTCATAGCGCCCCGGTGGTCCGTACCTGAGCTCACCAGTCGTAGCGATTGAAATGACTCGGGAGGTACTTGCAGCCAATCGTAGGGCGTACACACACACACGAGACTTTCATTCAATTTTTTTTTCGTGTTTCGGTTTGTGCTCTCTATATAGCCAAAAGCAGGAGATTATTGAACCTCTCCGTTCAGCATCTAAAGGGGAAAGCAAGTACGAAGAATGTTTTATGGAAGGAGGGAGGGTAAGCGGAGCTAGGGACGACGGGCAAGCTTAGTAGATCATGGACGACGTGTCTGCGCGGATACGGTTGTAGTCGAGGAGGCCCTCGATCGAGCCGAGCGCCGCGAGGGCAATCTAGCGATCCAGACATCAGCGGGGGTGCATAGAAGGATCATCGAAAACACGCACGTCTTTGTCCCAGAGGTACTTTTGCGCGACTCGCTTGATCTCCTCGGGCGTGACCGCGTCAATAGCGTTCTCGATCTGCCTCGGTGTGACGCGCTGGCCGCTCGTGACGAGTTGCCGCCCGATGTCCTCCGCAATCGCCGTCGTGCCGTCGAGGCCGAGCAGCAGGCTGGCCTTGAGCTGGCTCTTCGCGCGCTCGACCTCGCCCGCGGCGGGCGCGATGCTCATCCGCGTCCACTCGCGCAGCGTGAAGTGCAGCAGGTCGTCGAGGTTGTTGAGGTTCTCCGTGACGAGGTAGATGCCCCACAGGCCGGTGTCCGAGTACGACGTCGAGAAGGACATGTACGAGTTGGCGAGGTTGTGCTTCGCGATCGTGTCCGAGAGCCGCGAGGAGAGGAACGACGCCGAGCCGAGCGCGCGGTCCCAGTTGCCGAAGATGGACTGCATGACGAGCATCGGGTAGTAGTCGGGCGACGACCAGCTCACGCCTTCGACCGCCACGGCGATGTGCGCCGTCGGGATGTCGTCGTCGCGGATGCGCACCTCCGAGCCGACAAAGTCCGGCTTTGGATGAGTATTGCGGCCGAGTGGGATCGGGTTCGCGGAGACGGGGAGTGTCCCGAAGGACCGTTCGGCAGCCTTGACGAGTTCGCCGTGGTCGACCCCACCGGCGCCAACGAGGACCATGCGGTCGGCGGTATAGTTGGTCTTGATATATGAGGCGAGGTCGTCACGCTTGATCGAAAGGATGTTCTTCTTGGGGCCGAGAATGGTGCGACCGAGCGCCTGACCTGTACAACGGTGATGATGAACGGGGTCGGTTGACAGCGTGGGGGGGCGTACCCTGGTAAGCGACCGCGTGGAGATGGTCAAAGACGACCTCCTCGTATTGCTTGTCGACCTCCTGCTGCTCACGGACGATGACGTCGCGCTCGCGCTCGATAGCGCCGCTGTCGAGCTTGGAGTTCTGGAGGATGTCCGAGATGATGTCGACGGCCTGGGGGACGTCCTTGCGGAAGCTCTTGGCGTAGTAGACGGTCTGCTCGCGCGAGGTGTACGCGTTGAGGTGGGCGCCGAGGTTCTCCACCTCGAGCTCGAGTGCGTGCTGCGAGCGACGGCCGGTGCCCTTGAAGGCCATGTGTTCGAGGAAGTGGGCGGTGCCGTTGTTCGCGTCTGTCTCGGCGCGCGACCCTGCGTCTATCCACACACCGACAGTCGCGGTCTGGGCATGTGGATGTGCTTCTGTCGCGACGGTAAGGCCATTTGAGAGGGTGGTGATCTCGGTGAACGGGCTTTGTGAGACTGCTGTCGCCAGCGACCGCAGGGGCGTCTGCGGGTGACGAGTAAGTGATGTTTTTATTCGCCAAAAAAAAAGAACAACGTACAGGTCTGCGTACTGCGCTACGCAGCGAGCGAGCGAGTGTTGTAGAAAGCGCTCTCGAAACCATTGAGGACGACGTGCTTCAGTGAGTTTGACCGCGTCACAACTCCGGGACCACACTCCGGTCTTTGCCGAGAAAGTTCAAACGGCGCTTTAATGGCCTGTCCGATGATCTCCGAAGATTATATCTGATTAGATTAGATTAGACCGAGGACGACCTCGGCAGCACCTCGACTCGTTCTCGTCTCAATTCGCCGCCACTGATGTCCATGTTCCAGTCCATGCTCAAGGATCTTATCGATGGCCCCGCAAAGTCCATCTGGGTAAGACAGGGACTCCCACCAGACGATATACAGAATCTGCACCTTAGCGAGGCCCCCGATCCGTCCGTGGACTCGAGCCTCAAGCTTGGGACCGCTGCCCAGGTCGGTGCACCTCTCATACGGTCTCCATGACTTGCTGATTGTTGTAGTCCGCTATCGGCCTCTCGGCTCTGGCAGCCGCCCACTTTCACTTCCTCAGGACGGGTCAGGAAGAGGAAGTGCATGTCGACGCTCGACACGCCGTTTTAGAATTCAGCACGTCTTTCCAGACTTCCTGACGACGAGATCCAACCTTTTTTGCAGGCAGCGAAAGGTATTACACTATAGATGGAAAGATACCAAAGGGGAAAGTGTTCGACAAGCTGTCGGACATGTACCAAACCAAGGATGGCTACGTGAGATTACATACCAATTTCCCGCAGTTCGTCTTCTCTTTCGATCTCAAAGAGGCCTACTCACCCATTCTTCCCAAGTCACAAACAAGGTCTGCTCGATATCCTGCAGTGCGAGCCCACAAAGGAGGCCGTCGCAGCCGCGCTTGCAGAGTGGTCTGCGGAAGAGTTCGAAGCAGAGGTGTTCCGACGACACCTCTGTGCTGCCGCGCTGCGCTCGTACGATGTGATGGACGATACCCCACAGGGCTTATACCAGACGAACATCAACCCCGTATACATCAACAAGATCGGTGACGCACCCAGGCGGGTCCTCACCGACCCAGGTGATATCCAGCATGCGCTTGAGGGCATCCGCGTGCTCGATCTGACCCGCGTGATCGCGGGGCCCATATGTGGACGCACCCTCGCAGGTGGATCTCTCCCTCTCCTCCCGTCCCAGAGAGTTGACATATGGGGTGCCAGGACACGGCGCAGACGTCCTCCACGTGACGTCTCCAAACCTACCGTCGCTCCCGTTCCTCGACACCGAGACGTCGCGCGGAAAGCGCACGACGCAGCTCGACCTCAACGCGCCCGCCGACGCCGAGAAGCTCCGCGAGCTCCTCGGCGGCGCAGACGTGTTCCTGCAATCGTACCGTCCGGGCGGACTCGCTGCGCGCGGGTTCGGTCCCGAAGCATGCGCCGCGATGCGCCCTGGGCTCGTGCACGCGTCGCTCAGCGCATTCTCGTTTGGCGGGCCGTGGCAGGACGTCAAGAGCGTGCGCACCCACTTCCCTCCCGCTCTCCCAAACTCACATTTGAAAAAAAAAATAGTTCGACTCGCTCGTGCAGACGCTCGGCGGGTTCAACGTGCAAGAGGCCGAGGCGTACGCAGAGTACGTCCGCGCGACGCGCGGGGAAGAAGAGGCGGCTGCGCTGCCGCCGTACCGCACGCTGCCGATGCAGGCGCTGGACCACGCGGCGGGGCAGCTGCTCGCGTTCGGCATCGCCGCGGCGCTGTGCAAGACCGTGACCGTACGTCCCGCGTCGTTCCCTAACGCATGAGCGATAATGGCAGAGAAACACAACAGGAGGGCGGCTCGTGGCAGGTGCGCGTCTCGCTCAGCGCGACGCTGCTCTGGATCCGCCGCTTTGGCACCCTTCACCCGCTCGCCGCGTTCGGCGAGGGCCCCGCGCTCCCGCCGCGCTGCGTGCCGCTCGACCCGGAGGTGGCTGCGGTGTCTACGACGATCGAGCGGGATCCGGGAGACTTTGGTGGAGAGGGAGGCGGGCGGACGATGACGGCGATCCGGCACGCGGCGACGTTCTCGCAGCTCAAGATTCGCGAGGGCAAGGCGCCGATGCGCCTCGATGCCCACAGGGCCGAGTGGCTCCCGCGGCCGTGAGGGAGGCTTTATACCAGGAGAGGGTTCGTTGTGGCGTTGTATACCAGTTTTGTCGATGGGGGAAGGCCGTAACTTCCCCACGTGGCTCTTACTCCGAGGCGTTTGTGCAACTCTAAAATCTTGATATTTTCGCTGCCAGCAAACACAACTCGTCTCGTCTCACTGATGCGACCGACAACGGCAAGACTTCTGAACATCCTCGTTCCCATCAAGAGGTGAGACATGCGGTTGAACGGAGGTTGTGTGGTACACCTCACGACTGCAGGTGTGTCGACTATGCGGTCAAGATCCGCGTAAACACACAGCAAACTGGGATTGATGCCAACGTTAAACATTCCATGGTACGCACGCACACTTCTCATGTTGGATGTTTCGTTACCATCAGCATCATAAGAACCCTTTTGATGAGATTGGTGCGTCCGCCACTGCCCCTCTCGCAAACAACAACTAACCCCCCCAAAAAGCCGTCGAAGAAGCCGTGCGCCTCCGTGAGCGCCTGAAAGACAAGGTCAAGTCGATCACGGTCGTGACGATCGGGCCCGCCAAAGCCGCCGAGACGCTGCGGACCGCGCTGGCGATGGGCGCGGACAGCGGGATTCACATCGAGGTGCCCGAGTCGGCGCCCGCGCCGGAGCCGCTGGGCGTCGCGCGTGCGCTGCGCGCGGTGGTCGAGCGACGTCGCGAGACGGACCTGGTGATCATGGGGAAGCAGGCGATCGACGACGACCTCGGGCAGACGGGCCAGATGCTCGCAGCGCTGCTGGGTGCGGCGCAGGCGACGTGCGCGAGCGCACTTGAGGTGGACGTGGAGAAGCGCGTTGTGCGCGTGCGCACGGAGATTGACGGCGGGGCGCAGGAGCTTCTGTGCACGCTGCCCGCAGTCGTCACTACGGATCTTCGGTGCGTCTTGCCTCTCCTCTCGTCATTTTTAAAAATCACTGACTGGATCGTGCTAGTCTCAATGGTATGTGTGCATGCTCGTTCGTAGAAAGACCATCCTAAAAACAATCAAAGAACCCCGGTATGCGTCGTTGCCTAACATCATGAAGGCGAAGAAGAAGCCAATTGAGAAGCTGACGCCTGCCGATCTCGGGGTTGATCTGACCCCCGTGTTGGAGACGATTAAGGTGACTGAGCCCCCGAAGCGTGTTGGGGGTGGCAAGGTAGGATATTATTTATTTATATTTCCATTTTATTAACAGTACACGCAGGTTGAGAGCGTTGACGAGCTAGTAGGGAGACTGAAAGAGGCAGGGTTCACGTAGTAGGACTGAATAAAAATAATGTTGAGTACATAAGGCGGTCCCCACTCGGCACCGCAACGCCCGAGCTCTTGTCTCTCCGACTCGACTCGTCTCTTCATCTGCCACCACCACCACTCGCTCCCTCCTATTCACCAACGACCGACCCATTTTCAACCTTTCTACGCCACTTTGAATAATATTATTAATCACCACTGTTCTTTCACCTTCCCTCGACAATGGGCCAAACAGCCTCTCGTCACCGTCCTCTCTCTCACAATCCTACTCTTTCCTCGACGACCCACTCTTCCTCGTCTTCGACCCGCGTCGCAGACCAGTCCTCCTCTCACTCATCCCATCACAACTCCGATCTCTCAAATCAGGCTCCTCTCCCGTCCAAGCGCTCTAACCGCAGGTCTTTCCTCGGTACCCTGCGCTCTCCGCTCCGCCATTCCTCAAATCACCAACGCACATCCACCCCTCAGGCCGACACCCACCGTCCTAACGCTCACAAACGGTGGACCCTCTACGGCCGCAGAAAGCCAAGCGAGCCGGCTAGGGCACCACCCGACCACGACGAGGCACAACAACCAGGCGAGTCTTCACGGGTTCCTATCGTGCCCCCGTCCTCACCGCCTCCATCCAATCCAGCAACCGCAACTACGACCACAACAGCCGACCTAAAAGGAAAGGCAAAAGAGGACAATCCCACCGCCAGTGCAACCGAACTCGTCAATCCCACCATGCCCGGTCCTTCGTCATCTCCAATGGACGCATCCCAGCCCAATTCTATGCCCTTCTTGGGCACCGCCACCGACGTATCGTCCCCATCCACCTCTTCTCCCCCCACCTCACGTGATCCTGTTGCTGCCCTCAACCACGACCCACCTCCTCTTCCAACCATTTCCGTTGAACCCGATAGTACCCCCAACTGGGCACGCGATAACCCAGAGCCTTTTGACGTTATGGAACGCCCAGCAACTCCACCCGATCCTGCCCAGGCCCCTCCCCCGGAAACTAGGCGGAATTTCCCAGCTGCGGGCACACTTGTCGTTGTGCAGGGCGTCGTGCACACTTCTGACGTTTCCCAATCTAGCAGCGCAGAGCCCAGCGATGCCGCATTGCACCCCACTTCGTCTGCACCTCCATCAGGAGAGCGACCGTCCCGCCGGAGATTTTCGGATTTACTTTCCCGGCCCATCCGCTCACGTCGCTCTTCTTACGCTGCGCCTGAATCCCAATCGTCTGAAACGACCGCAAGCACAGAGAGCGAAAACCAAGAAGAGTCGAGTGCTACTAGCGATGCCTCACAGGAGCAACCTGTGCAGGATGATCCGCCCGTCCCCGCATCACGCCCGTTATCGCTCTCCCCTACGAGTATTGATGTCCTCGGCACACTGCTTAGGTATGTCCTTCCATCTTTTTCGTAACGGATAGGGGCTAACATTCTGATCACTTAGCGTTGCTACCGCCGCCACCGCTGCATCGCTTGTTTCGGGTTCCTCGGACCCACTCTTGACCTCTGGTCTTGCCCTACCTGGCATGCAGGGCATGCAGCCCACGCCATCGCCCATGTCTGAACAAGGCCACGGGCTTGGTCACAGTCATAGCCTAAGCCAGAGTTCAGGTCAGGGCCAGAGTCGTCCCGCTTAGCCCTACACCCACAGCAGGACTCGCTTCTCGCGATCGCGTGCGCAACGCGTGGGCAGGCCTGCGTGATCGCCTCGGCTTGCGCCCATCATCTCCTACCTCCGCACCTGTTTCGCCACCCTGCCATGTCACCGTCTCCAGAGCCCGAGCCGCCTCTCAACCCAGGCAGCCCAACGACCCCGGTCGATCCGCGCACGCAAGCTCCTCGCAGATATGGCGCGCGCATTCCAGATGGGCATGGGGCTCGACGATACTCCCGGATCTGGATCAAGATCTGGTGATGCGGCGCAGGCATCTCCGGCAATAGAGGTTAGTCTCGGCGACGGACAGCAGCGCCAGCAGCAGGCCCAGCAACAGGAACGACCCCCACCGGCTGAAGACAGCTTTGAGCGGTTCTTGATGGACCTGCAGGTCGACCTGAGGCGGACTTTGGAAGACGGGCAGCCCGAGGCCGAACCGGAGGCTGAACGGGCACCGGTGGAGCCTACTGCAGTGAATCCGCCGCCGCTGGTGTATCCTCAGGAATCCCTCTTATCGGCGGCCGATCTTGCATCCGCGAACGTTGATATTGGCGGGCTTCCGGCGCTCCCAACGGACGACGATGACCTCTCCGACGACGAGGATGACCGCGAACCTGAAGCGGAAACCGCTGCACCATCTTCATCACAGCCCACACCACAGGGGACGCAGACTCCACGGCGCACCGTCGCGGGCTCGGAGCGCCGGCCGGGTGGTGGCATCAACTGGTGGCGAATGTACCGCTTCCCACCAATGGTCGTCCCGCACGGGTCCGGTGCGCCGGGCTCCGCACCTTCGCCGACTTCTCCTTCGTCACCCGCACCAGCCACATTCCCATCTACCGAAGCCACAGCGACGGCAACCAGCGACGCCTCCGCCGCCGAGGGCCAGCAGCGCAACGAGGCATCACCGGACCTACAGGGCGCGCAGACGCAGGACGGGAACACGGTGGTGCCCGTCATCGTCGTGGGCCTTCAGTCTGTGCATGGCCACGGACACCGACATGCGGAGGGACGCGACGAGCACCCACCATTGCCGTCACCGCTACTCCCACCACAAGACGACAACGAGCATGCGCTCCAGGACGAACTCGCCGGAGAGGTAGCCGCAGAGTCCCCGCGGGATCGCGAACGCGAGCGCCGGTGGTCGACGCGCGCGGCGGACGCTCTGCGCGGGTTCAGGCCTGCACCGGGCGCTGGTGGTACTGCGCGGCACGAGAGCTCTGCACCGGGATCGGGCGCTGGTGAGGGTGGCGCACGTACGGGCGACGATGGGCACGGGTCGACGACGTTCTTCATCTACGTCATTGGCGGTACGTCCTCCCCGACACTCTCCTTGATACTAGATGATTCATGGTGTGGCGTTTTTAGGGTATTATCCACCGAATCACCAGCTCGTGGTCGGCACGGACCCGCTCGACTCGTTCGAGGAACTTGCGGAGCTGCTGGGGCAGGTCAAGCCGCCCACCGCGACGAAGGAGGACATTGACAATTCGGGGCTCGAGGTGATACGCTCGAGCGTGCTTGTGGAGTATGAGAAAGTCGGGCGGATCGCGCCGATGTGCGTCGACAGGGTACGCTTTGCACCTTCTTTTCTGTCGACAATGCTGACACCAGTCTTAAAGTGCCTGATTTGTCTGGAGGATTATGACCCCGAGGAGGATCTTAGGTTATTGTCGTGCCGGCATGTGTTCCATAGGGACTGCGTGGACCGATGGCTGGAGACGGGCCGCAATAACTGCCCCGCGTGTCGCTCGCAGGTAACGAAAAAAACCCGTTCGGTGTTGTAACTGAGCTGATTTTTTTTCAGGGCGTGACTACCAACCCTGGGTCGATCCCCATTCCTTCCTCGGCTTGATTGTGACAAATGACAGACAGACAGAGACGCGGACGGACAAAAACAAAAACTTGTTCCTTCCTCTCCCTCCTACGTTCTTTTTCTTGTCGTTTTTCGTGCCTCCTCTCTTGTTGTTGATGTCGGTTTCTTTCTTGGACCCGGAAAAGTCCAAAAAGTGGTGCACGCTTTTTTTGTTGCTTTTTTTGCCGCTCGCCCGCCCGCCCCCGCTCTCTGCTCGTTCCTTCCTTTTTTTCCCTTTTGGTGCATCCCCCAACTAGTTTGTCTTTGTTAGTTTGTTTGTTTGTTTGTTGTCTTGCTCACCTTTCTCTCTCGAAACCCAACTAGTTCTCTTCATTCCCATGGAAATTTAGCTTGCATCCCGTATTCGAAACCCCACTCTCCCTCTTTCTGTTCTCATCACTCCAATTGTTGTTTTATCTCACGCAAACCAAAAAAAAATGACTTGTGTTTTCGTTGTCGTGTAGCAAAAATGAAAGATAATTGCGAAACAAAAAAAGGGACAAGGTCTGAGGGTTGTTTTTATAGATACGACACACTGTATGTTTTGTTTTTGCTTGAACAGTGGACGTATGACCGCGGTCTTGCTTATATCAGCCTTCGCCGCGCGCGCCAACTTAACGCAGCGATAACGTCTTCGCGCCCTCCTGCTGGTCCCAGCAGCCAGCCATCTCCTCGCTCCTGGCCGTGCCAGCAGCTCTCTGACTCGCTTCTGTTCTTCTACAAAGTGCCTCGCTCTGACATATGAGTCCTTCGGTGCTACTGTTCCCACGGGAAACAAAAGACGCGGAAGGGGTCTTTCCCTTCGATGGCGCGAACGCCTCGAGCAGCGCGTTTGAAAGGGGGGCTGGTTCACCACGTTCAGACGCTGTTAAAGGATTTCCTCCACGTGGCGTGCTCTTGAATGGAGTAACGGTCTTCATTTCCATCAGACACTCCAAGTCCTGCGGTGCTAAGGCCACTGGCCGGTACAGACGGTGCTTGCGCACTGCGATTCGTGACGGAGCTCAGGTCCCGTCTATCGCAGCCCATTCTTGGTGAGCTACGCTTCGGCATCGACGTGTGCATTCTATTCTTCACTATGCAGAACGAAAGGTTCCAGATGAGGCCCTCCGAGTCGAGGAACGCCATGCGGTCATGTTCGATGGCGATGATAGCGGTTTCATCGAAGCTGTCAATTGAGGTCGCACTTGAGACGGAGCGCTCACTTTACGAAAAGCTTAGGCATTGGGAACGCGATTTTTGCTAGCTCTGCAGACTTACTAGTTGTCGGGCTTCGGGAGAGGTCAATGTACCATCAAAGAGGGACTAAATATCAGGTCATGCGTGGGGGTATCGCGTCGGAAATCGACGATATCAAGCGGTTACAATGTATATTAGGAAGAATTGAACAAGAAAGCAGGAAGGTAAAAAAAAATTTAAACGCGTATCGTATCGTACTTTTGTCCGGTCGTAGTCAACATGTGTAAGACACTACAGTTGTGTTCACTTGGAACAATAGTCCGACAACAACTGCACGATCTCGTCCTGTCCACACGCCAATGCGACTTGCAATGGGGTCCGTCTCTCCCCGTCCTCGGCACCCACGTCCGCGCCATGCGCTAACAGGACGCGTGCGATCTCGAGCCGCAATGACAGCACCAGCCTGAGACCCGAAGTCGACAGCACATGCAGCGGGGTTCGGCGCCACCTATCCCGACCGTTCGGATCCGTGCCATGCTCTAGTAATAATCCGACGATCCGGGGATAGCAATCACTTCTGGAGTCTTCGATGAAAGCTGTCTCCGAAAAAAGCACGTGAATTGGGGACAAGCCTTCGTCGTCAACACCAGCATTGTGTTCGAGCAGCACCCGAACAACCTCGAGGCGGCCAAACCTTGCGGCATAACCTAGCGGTGTCCAGTGATGATCGTCTTTAAAATGCGCATCTGCGCCGTGGTCGAGCAAGTACCGTACAACATCAAGGTGTCCTTCGCGCGATGCGAGTTGCAGAGGCGACACGCCTACCAAGCCCCGAGGATCCACATCCACGCCGCACTTGAGCAGTGAACGTACAACCTCGACGTGACCCTCGATCGATGCCGAGTGTAATGCTGTCCCCACGTTACCGCATATAACATTTCCATACTGGGGATATTTGACAGCAAGGCGTTCAACTATCTCGTGAAATCCACAGAGCGCAGCATAGTATAGTGTTGCCGCTCCTGGGTGGATCTTGCTTTTCAGGGTAGAGACCCAGTCGGAGTGGCCGATGTCGTACAGCTGGACCCACGCTGAGAAGTACAGCTTGTCCGGGTCAAAGAGATATCCCATCCCATCACGGATGCGCGAGGCCACAGTTCTGAACCTGAGCGTGGGTCACCCAGTACCTAGCGGCATATCGAGCGAGAGGAATAGCGTCGGAGCCGTGTTTATCAATGTGATCGCGGAGTAGGACGCCGAGACAAGCTCGAGCGATCACCGTGTTGGCGTCTTCGAGGGAAATGTGGTACTGGGAGATGTCCTTCGTTGATGTGGCAAGGCGATCCGACAGTAAAAACTCCTTCACCGAAAAGTGCGAAAACTGGACAACAGGGGAATCGTAGTTGGGGACGATGGTAATTAGACTTGAGCAGGTCGAAAGTACCGCTTGTTCGTGGTCTTCCCACCGCCAGTTTCGACTTCAATTCCGGGGTCCCTCCCTTCGCCGCATCAAAGTCCAAGGCGAGTAGTTCCGCAAGCTCGGCAACGGAAAGCGGTCGAATTGCCACCGTCAAACATTGCAGCATACGATAGGCTTGCGCCATGTTTGCCTTCTTGATATCCATAACGATCCGCTCATATGTCTCGTCTAGCGATTCCGGGAGTTCGTCCAGCGTCTGCCGCACACTCGACGGAAGACATTGTCGCAGCGCATCTAGCTGACAGTACACCCATCGAAACCTGGATGGAGACATGAGCGGGAATCATCAAGTTAGGACGACGCTCTTACATTCCGTCGGCCTTTTCCGACAGCGCCTCGACAACCATTTTCTTGTCGTCCTCTCGCCATCTCTTCATCATCGTCTCCGAGTCAGAGTACACCACAGAATTGACATAGTCGATGATATCCTTCTTTTGTCCGCTTTCGTCATGCAGGGAAACACGGTGATGTGCCAAAGGTGTAAGAGTAGCTCGAATATCGTACTCCGGTCGGCTGGTGACGCATATATGAAGATGCGGATGATGAAGGTCAACGAGCTCCTTGACAAGCGCAAGAACCTGTTCACGAGGCGAAGGGATTCCAGGCCAGTTCGGACACTCGTCAAGCGCGTCCAGGATGATGTAAACGGGCCACAGATTGGGAATAGTGAGCATATCCTTGAGACATCGGATCATTACGCTATCGCTGGGTTTATGTGCACCGTTTCCGTGCGCAGAATGAAGGCGGGAGAGGATGTCACAACATGGACGGGATTGAGCAGAAAGTTGGACGAGGAGAGAGGGGAGGAGATTGCGACGATGTTGCTTATCAAGATCCCTGAAGTCGAAATAGAAGTACGCCATCAAGGCTGACCCTGCCTCGCGTAGAGTTACGACGTCTTGGACGATCGTAGAACTATAGAGGGTAAACTAAGCTCTTTGAGGTGCGCGTAGGTGCTGAGCAAGGACGAACCAAAGGATACTTTTGCCCGAGCCGGCTATGAGTACAGACGGTGATCAGGGATCGATTTGAGATGAGTGGGGAGAACCTACGTTTGCCATAGATCCACAAGAGAGAGCCGGTGGACTTCCATTCCGCAAAGATATTGCCTTGAACGAACCACGCGGTGGTTTCCCCATGGTGAATGTCGCATGCGATGTTGTGATTCGTTGATGGATCTGGTGGAGCAACCCATCTTCTAAGGCTATCTCTCAATCGGTTCCCTGTGAACAGGTTAGAGACACCAGAGCGAGCAGCGAAAGAATTGATCACAAACCTTTCATGTCATCTAGGACCGCCATCCCGTCTGACCGATGTTTGCGCAATCAGGATGGGGTTTTTGAGCAGCTAACGCATCAGGCGTACCATTCAATACAATATCCATTTTGTCGTCCATATCTTTTAACTTATATTGAACTCCGGTTAATTTGTCGTCTACGACCTTGACCCTATCATCGACGCTGTGTGTCAGCCTCAGGATCTGCGCAGCCGCCATCCGGGCCTCCTCTTGCGTCAATCTGTCCAACCTCGCCAACGCGTCTTCTATGTCCTTCCTTCCCACAAGCTTCTTGAAAAACTTTTCTAAACCTAGATTAGCTCGCATTCACGTATTTCTCGGGAGTAACATACTGGCTCGACTCTGCTTCATCTCCTTCGTCGCGATCGCGAAGATGTTCAGAACTTCCACCATTATCTTCACGATCATGTCAGTCATTGCGTCAGTTGGTGGCACTTCCGTGTATGATTCAAGGCGTTTGAAGAAGTTCTCGATACGCTCGAAGAGATCAGCAAGGACTTCTTGACTCGCATCGACATCCTTGGCGGCCTGACAGACATCGCCGATGAAAATCCGTCTACAAAGCGATCCAGGACGATGCTCACCAAGAGGAGGACCCCCACGCCAGCGGAGATTACTTTTGCGGGCGAGAATATCTGCGAAAACAATTAGCGACGGATGAAAAGGCGAGTCAACGAGCTGAGACTTGCTAGTCCAACACCTTCGCCCAGAGTCGCGGAGAATGCATAGAGCACGTTGATAGTCGGTCCCAGCCAACTTGATAATCTCTCGTTGTGACTCCTAGACTGATCAAATTCATTGACCTTGTCACGAAGCACGGTAAGGATGTCGCTGGAGGATTGGCAGGATTGTAGCTGCGTTGCAAGGGGATGTGTGTGAAGGTCGGTCTTCGTCTTTTTCTCATACTCTCTTAGTGCAGAGACGAAGACGGCGCGGAAATTGGAGGAAGACGTAGATATGGAGGGAGTCTGAGACATAGTAACTGCAATTCAGATGAGCGAGTGAGTGATGCGACAATTTGTCGAAACAAGGAGGAGACTGGAATCGGGGTTCGAGCCAGTGAACCGCTACGGCACTGCCTCGTGTATTCGTACCAACAGATGGTGACCATTTGTAGGCGATAGACGCTGAGCAATATTACAAGCAAAAGTGGACGCCGCGATCGTACTGTACTGCACTACTTATGCCTGACCCAGTGTCCGGACCTATTCGGGGTCGCTTCGCAACCACCATCGTCGCCCTGATGATACATTCGTCATCGACACAACTCCTTTATTGTAACAAGACAAATAATACCGTCTTCCAGCTATCCACCAGCCTAGATGACTCATGGATGTGGAATGGATATGGAACCAAGTATGGAACCGTGTTGGATTGAGGTCAGTTAAGCAACGAACCCAATGTATGTCGAATTCTACTTTATCATTGTCGCAATTATGTCACGGCCAGACACGCGCAAGACATACAAAGGGACACGACGATCACGAATCACTGCTGCCACGAGACCAAACAAACAATGATGAGCACGTTCTTTAGGACGAAGTCTCCGGAGAGGTACTGTAGCTGCGCAGTCACCGCGTGATCGCAGGCATGAACACTGGTAGTCGACGCGCGCAGCAGCGCTCTGCTCGGGTTCAGCTCCGCGCAAAGCTCTGGTACCGGAGAGTTCTGGACCGGGATCGGGCGCCAGTGAGGGTGGCGCACGTACATGCGGCGATGGGGACGGGTCAACGATGTTCTTCGTTATTGGCGGTACGCCCCTGACACTCTCCTTTATGTTTTTTTCCACTAAACGATTCGTGTTAGGGCATTATTGCATTATCCACCGAATCACCAGCTCGTGGTCGTCTCGGAACCGCTCGACTCTTTCGAGCGACTTGCGGAGCTGCTGGGACAAATAAGTCTGCGTCCTCCTCGGGATTCCTTCTGTTTTCGTGCTCGCTTCTGTCCTTCTGGCGTCCCTGCGTCCATCGCGATCATCGTCCTATGACACTCGGAATATTGCAGCTTGAATTCAGGAGAACAGCTCACAGGAGCCGGTGCGCGTCACCGTTTGAAAGAAGACCTAGTCGTACTCAGTGCAGCTTCTCCTTTGCGCCCCCTGCGTTCGGCATTCGTATACAATCATATGATAGACGCTATTCTTCATGCTCAAAACGGGAGAAGATTGAACACCGAGTAGTTTGGTCTGTATCTTTCGTTTCCGTCAGCATGATTCGTGCCGTGGTTAGAAAAAAGTTAGTCAGATCGACGCGATTTTCGTCAGAGATCTGTAAGCTCATGATATTTCGTCCGTCCGCACACAGCATCCTTCACCGGTTCACCCCTGAGACAGTAAAGTCCTCCGACACTGGATCTGACACCCTCAGATAGCAACAATATCCCGTCCTGAACAACATTTGATCGAGAACGAGCTCATATATGCTATACCTTGGAGGAGCCCCGGGAACGGAGGGGTAATCCAAAGTTTCGAGCACACAAGGCCCTACTCCCACTGTCACAAGAATGCTTGGTCAACTCAGCCGCCTTTTCATCAGCGCCTTCCAGCCTCTGATCGCGAAGGTTGAACGCGATGACAGTGGCTCTGGCAGTCATAAATAGGGATCGCATGCAATGCGTCTATCTCCCCGTTGAAGCCATCCACCATATCAAGCTTATAGTATACGCCTCTTTAATGGCGCGGGTGGGGCATCGCAGATGTCGGCCGAATATGCTTCCAGCGCAGCGCAACAACGGCCACCTCACACAGTCGGTACGGTCGGTACTTGCGCACGGCGATCCGTGGAGACTCTGCAGGAGACTTTCACCACTTTTGCAGCTGTGTCACAACCTGCGACTCTGCATGTCGTTTACCGCCAGGAATATCATCTCCTCGATCGCCTGGAAAATGCAGAAACATGATGTACATCCGAAGCGTGGAATATGGGAAAACGGAAGGGAAGAAAATCCACGTGACGTTTACACGGAGCGCTGTCTCGTATAACGCGCAAAGTACGCGCAAAATATAATGTTTCATTGCCCACTCTTTGTCACGCTTCGGTGTAGACGTCTACTGAGGTGTGCCGTGCCGAAATGAATGAGACTTCTTCAGGGCACGAACGAAGGATAAAGTAGTGCCAGATGAACAGGCGAGCTCCGGGAAGATGGATTTGTTCGACGACGAAGACCGAGGTTTCATCGAAGCTGGGTCGATTAAGGTCGCGCTTGAGACGGAGCGCTCACCTTACAGAAAGGTATTAGGTATTAGGCGGGGCTGGGAAGCGACTTCGCAAGCTCCGCAGGTCTACTAGTTGTCGTACTTCTGGATAGGTCAGTGTACCAACAAAGAGGGGCTGGGACGTCGAAAATGTTAGGTCATGCGTGGGCTATTTATTGGGTATCATGTCGCAAGTCGACAGTATCAAGCGGTTACGGCAAGTAGATATAACAAGAATCAAACAAGAGGCAGGAGGGGAAAAAGAACGCGACATTCGTCGCGAATCGTATCGTACTTTTGTCCGGGTCGTAGTTAACATATGCAAGACACTACAATTGCGTTCACTTGGAACAATAGTCTGATAACAACTGCACGATCTTGTCCTCTCCCTCCGCCGATGCGACTTGTAATGGGGTCCTCCCCCCCGCATCCCCCGCATTTACGTCTGCGCCATGCGCCAACAGAATGCGTGTGATCTCGAGCCGCAACGACAACGTCAGATCCGACATCACCAGATCCGATGGCGACACTAGATGCAACGGGGTTCGGCGCTTGTTATCCCGAATGTTCGGATCCGCGCCATGCTCTAATAATAATCGGACGATCTGGGGATGATCGCTTCGGGAGCTACCAGTTTCCCCCCAAAGAAGTAACCTGTGGATTGGGGTTAGGCCCTCCTCGTCCTGGGAATTAACATCCACATTGTGCTCGAGCAGCACCCGAACAATTTCGAGGGTGCCAAAAGTCGCTGCATAGGTTAGTGGAGTCCAGTGAGTATCATCTTGAAAATTTGCATCCGCGCCATGGTCGAGTAAGCTTCGTACAACATTAAGGTGTCCTTTGCGCGACGCAAGTTGCAACGGGGATTGGCCCACGATACCCCGAGCATCCACATCCGCGCCATGCTTGAGCAGTGAACGTACAACCTCAACCTGACCCTCGACCGATGCAGAGTGTAATGCGGTTCCCGTCCTACCGCATATAGCATTTGTATACTGGGGATATTTGAGAGCAAGGCGTTCGACTATCTGGTGAAATCCACAGAGCGCAGCATAGTATAATGGTGCCGCTCTTGGTAGCATTTTGCTTTCCAGGTCATCTATCCAGTTGCTGTGGACGACGTGGTATAACTTGACCCACGCTGAAAAGTACGGCCTGTCTGGGTCGAAGAGACATTCCATCCCATCACGGATGCGTGGCGCCACATTCTCGACCTGTGCATGAGTCACCCAGTACTCAGCAGCATATCGAGCTAGAGGAGCAGTTGCCGTGCTATCTTCGCCAACGGGATCCCGTAGTAGGACGCTGAGACAAGCCCTGGCAATCAACGTGTTGGCATCTTCGGGAACAATATGGTACCGGGAGAGGTCTTTCGTGGGCGTGGAGAGGCGATCCGACATTAAGAACTCCTTCACCGAAAAGTGCGAAAACTGGACAACCGGGGAACCAGAATCGTAGGCGGGGACGATGGTAATTAGACTTGAGCACGTTGAAAGTACCGCTTGTTCATGGTCTTCCCACCTCCAGTTAGGGTTCAATTCTGGGATCCCTCCCTTCGTCGCATTAAAGTCAAAAGCTAGCAGTTCCGCAAGCTCGGCAACAGAAGGCGGTCGAATCGCCACGGCCAGACATTGCAACATACGATATGCGTGTGCACTGTTCGTCTTCTTGATATCCATCACGATCCGCTCATATGTCTCGTCTAGCGATTCCGGGAGTTCCTCTAGCGTTTGTCGCACGCCAGATGGAAGGCAATGTCGCAGCGTGTCTAGTTGACAGAACACCCATCGAAACCTAATTCATAGACATGAGTGGGCATCGCTAGGTCAGCGCGAGCACTTACATTCCGTCGGCTTTTTCCGAGAGCGCCTCAACAACCATTTTCTTGTCGTCTTCTCGCCACCTTCTTCATCATCGTCTCAGAGTCAGAGTACACCACAGAATTGAGGTAGTCAATGATATCTTTCTTTTGCCCGCTTTCATCGTGCAGGGATACACGGTGATGTGCCAAAGGTGTGAGAGTGGCTCGAATGTCGAACTCCGGTCGGCTGGTGACGCAAATATGAAGATGCGGAAGATGAAGGTCAACGAGCTCCTTGACAAGCGCAAGAACCTGTTCACGAGGCGATGGGATCCCAGGCCAGTTCGGACACTCGTCGAGCGCGTCCAGGATAATGTAAACGGGTTGTGGATTGAGAATCGTGAGCATATCCTTGAGACAGCGGATCATTACGCTTTCGCTGGGCTTTTGTTCACCGTTGTCATGTGCAGAATAAAGGTGGGAGAGGATGTCGCAACAAGGACGGGACTGAGCAGAAAGCTGGATGAGGAGAGAGGGAAGGAGGTTGCGGCGGTGTTGCTTGTCAAGATCCCTGAAGTCGAAATAGAAGTACACCATCAAGGCTGAGCCAGCCTCGCGTAGGCTTGCGATGTCTTGGATAATCGTAGAACTAGAGTGTAAAGCAAGCCCTCTGAGGTGCGCATAGATGCAGAGCGACGACGAACCAAAGGATGCTCTTGCCTGAGCCAGCTGAGAACGCAGACGGTGATCAGGGGTCAAACTGAGAAGAGAGGGGGAGCATACGTTTGCCATAGATCCACAAAAGAGAGCCAGTAGACTTCCATTCCGCAAAGGTACTGCCTTGGTAGAACCACTCTGCTGTTCCTCCGTGGTGAATGTCGCATGCGATGTTGTGATTTGTTGATGGATCTGGCGGAGTAACCCATCTTCTAAGGTTATCTCTCAATTGGTTCCCTATGAGCAGGTTAGAGACGCCTGGGCCAGCAGCGAAAGACTTGATCACACACATTTCACATCATCTACGCTGTTTGACGTTTGCTGAAGGACTGCTTTCGCATCGATCCCATCTACAGATGTTTTTGAATCAGCATGGGATCTTGAGTAACCAGTAGCGTCGTACCATTCAGCACAATATCCATTTTACTGCCCATATCGTTCATTTTATTGTCCACGTCCTTCATCTGGTTTCCAACTACAGTTACTTTTTCGTCCACCACCTTGACCTTGTCATCGACACTGTGTGTCAGCCTCAGGGTCTGCGCAGCCGCCATCCGGGCCTCCTCTTGCGTCAATCTGTCTAACCTCGCCAACGCGTCTTCTATGTCCTTCCTTCCCGCAAGCTTTTTGAAAAACCTTTCTAAACTTAGATTAGTTTGCATTCATGTATCTCTCGGGAGTAACACACTGGCTCGACCCTGCTTCATCTCCTTCGTCGCGATCGCGAAGATGTTCAGAACTTCCACCATTATCTTCACGATCATGTCAGTCATCGCGTCGGTTGGTGGCACCTCCGTGTATGATTCAAGGCGTTTGAAGAAGTTCTCGATACGCTCGAAGAGATCGGCGAGGACTTCTTGACTTGCGTCCACATCCTTGGCGGCCTGACAGACATCGCCGATGAAAATCTGTCTACAAAGCAATCTAGGACGATGCTCACCAGGAGGAGGACCCCTACGCCAGCAGAGATTACTTTTGCGGGCGAGAATATCTGCGAAAACAATTATCGACGGATGAAAAGGCAAGTTCACGAGCTGAGACTTGCTAATCCAACACCTTCGCCCAGAGTCGCGGAAAATGCATAGAGCACGTTGATAGTCGGGCCCAACCAACTTGATAATCTCTCGTTCTTGCTCTCGTTGTGACTTCTAGACTGATCAAACTCATTGACCTTGTCATGAAGCACGGCAATAATATCGCTGGAAGATCGGCAGGATTGTAGCTGTGTTGCGAGGGGATGTGTGTGAAGGTCGGTCTTTGTTTTTTTCTCATACTCTCTCAGAGCAGAGACGAAGACGGCGCGGAAATTGGATGTAGATGTGGAGGGAGTTTGAGACATAGTAGTGAGCAGGTGAGTGATGTGACAACCTGTCGAAACAAGGAGACTGGAATCGGGGTTCGAGCCAATGAATTGCTACCTGCCAACGACAGGTTCGCACTGCCTCGTGTATTTTCGCACAGACAAGATAAACCATTTGTAGTCGCCGATAGACGCTGAGCAAATATTACAGTAAGTTACTGTCGGTCCGGACCTGTCCATTTTGGTCATCGACTTATTGTAACAGGACCAATAGCGCTAGCCATCCGTCTCTCAGCCATCACCTCCAGCCTGGATGGATGGATGGATGTAGAATGGACATGGAAGAAAGTGTACCGTGTTGGATCACGGTTTCAGATGAGCAACGAACCTAGCATATGTCGAATTCTACTTTATCATCGCCGCAATTAATTTAACTTTGGATTTTAAGGTTACGGCCACAGACACAGACACGACGATCACTCATCACTGCCTCCACGAGATCAAACAAACGATAATGAGCACGCTCTTGAGGACGAAGTCGCCGGAGAGGCACTGTAGCCGCGCAGTCACCGCGTGATCGCGGGCACGAGCACCGGTAGTCGGCACGCGCAGCAGCGCTCTACGCGGGTTCAGCCTCGCGCAAAGCTCTGGTGGACTGGGATCGGGCGCCAGTAAGGGTGGCGCACGTACATGCGACGATGGGCATGGATCGACGATGTTCTTCGTTATTGGCGGTATGCCCCTGACACTCTCCTTTTTGTCTCTTCCCACTAAACGATTCTTGTTAGAGTATCATCCACCGAATCACCAACTCGTGGTCGGCACGGACCAGGTCGACTCGTTCGAGGAACTTGCGGAGCCGCCGGGACAGGTCAAACTGCCCACCGCGACGAAGGAGGACGTTGACAATTCATGGCTCGAGGTGACGCGTGTTCGTGGAGTATGAAAAAGTTGGGCGGATCGCGCTGGTGGGCGTGGACCGGGTATGCTCTACGTTTTTCTCCTGCTTACTGTAGCTGTCGACAATGCTGACGGGTTTCAAAGTGCCTGATTTGTCCGGAGGATTATGACCCCGAGGATGACCTCAGGCTACTGTCGTGCTAGTATGTATTCCATAATGACAGTGGGGACTGCGTGGACTGACGACTTGAGACGGGCCGCAATAACTGCCCCGTGTGTCGCTCGCAGGTACGGAACGTACAGAACCATCGGTGTCGTACTTGACCTCAGGTTGCTTGCTAAGACTTTTTTTTTCAAGGGCGTGACCATCAACCCTGATCGTTCCCCATTCATTCCTCGGCTCGGTCTGTGGGTGACAATGACAGAGAGACGCGGACAGACAAAAAAAAGTACTTTCCCGGAGTTCCTCCCTCTGTTCTTTTTTTTTTTTTTTTTTTTTTTTCATTTCCATCAGCGCGGTTCGTGCTGTGGACAGCAAAGCGTGAGTCTTCTTCTGCTCTACGCGATTTCCATCAGAGGTTAGGTTTGTAAACTCGTGATATTTCGTCCGTCCGCACCGCATCATTTACCCCGGAGACACGAAGTCCTCCGGCACCGAATCTAACACCCTCAGATGGCAACAATATCCCGTCCTGAACAACTCTCTTTATTGATCGAGAAAGAGCTCATATATGCTATACTTTGGAGGAGCGCCCCCAGCACTGGTAGAGTCCAATGGGAACGGAAGGGAAAATCCAAAGTTTTGAGTCCTACTCCCACTGTCACTGGCACGAGAATGCTTGGTGAGCCTGCCTTTTCATCAGGGCCTTCCTCTATCTCTCGTCCTGAGCAGGTTGGACGTCGATGACAGTAGTAGCTCTAGCAGTCATAAATATAGGAACCGCATGTAATGCTTCTATCTCCTCGTTGAGGCCGTCCACCATAACACTGGCACGCTATAGTATACGCCTCTTCAATGGCGCGGGGTGGGGCGTCGCCGAATGTGCTCCGGCGCAGCGCAACAACGACCACCTCACACAGTCGGTACAGACGGTACTGCGCACGGAGATCCACGGCGACTCTGCAGGAGGCTTTCACTACTCTTGCAGCTGTCCCATCAGTCGACATGCGCAATCTACTCTTGAACGCGTCGAAATGGATGAGGGCAGAACGAAAGATAAATTGGTGCAGACGAATAGGCAGAGGCCCTCGAGGAACGCCATGCAAGCTCCAGGTAGATGTGTTAGGACGGTTTTGTTCGGTGGCGACGACAATGGTTTAATCGAAGCCGCAATCGAGGTCGCACTTGAGACGGAGCTTTACGAACAGGTCTGGCTGGGAAAGCGACTTAGCAAGCACCGCAGGTCTAATATCTGTCGTTCTTCGGCCCGGGGATAGGACAATGTACTACGAAAGTCGGACTGGGACGTTGAAAATATTAGGCCATGCGTGGGTAATTTATTGGGTAACACGTCGTGAGCTGTCAATATCAAGCGTTTACACCAGGCAAGTAGATGTACCAAGAATCGAACGAGCAGGAGGGAAGAAAAGAACGGGCATCGTATTGTACTTTTGTCTGGGTTGTAGTCAATATATGCAAGACACCGCATCTGTGCTCACTTGGAACAATATTCCGACAAAAACCGCACCATCTCGTCTTGTCTGTCCGCCAGTGCAACTTGCAGTGGGGTCCTTCCCCCCTCATCCTCTGCATCTACGTTCGCGCCATGCGCTAACAGGATGCGTGCGATCTCGAGCCGCAATGACAACGCCAGACCCGATGACGACACCAGATGTAACGGGGTGCGGCGCTCGTTATCCAGAGCATTCGGATTCGCGCCATGCTCCAGTAATAATCGTACAATCTGGGGACAATCACCGGTGGGGCAACCATACGCCAATACTTCATGCGACAACGCGCCATGAAGTGGGGTCGAGTGGTTCTTATCCTGAAAATTAGCATCCGCATTGTGCGCAAGAAGCACTCGAACAGCTTCGAGCTGCCCCCCCACTGCTGCATGAAGCAGCGGCGTGCTATCTTCATTTTGAAAATTTGCGTCTGCACCATGGTCGAGTAAGCATTGTACGACATTAATGTGTCCTCGGTACGACGCAATTTGTAGCGACGACTGGCCCCCTACGCCTTGAGCATCCACAGCTAGGCCACTCTTGAGTAGTGAACGTACAGCCTGGACGTGACCTGCTTCCGATGCCGAGTGCAATGCAGTCCCCCCGCCACCGCCTATTGCATTTGCGTACAGTGGATATTTGAGAGCAAGGTGTTCAGCTATCTCGTGAAATCCACAGAAAGCAGCATGGTATAATGGTGCGGCTTCTGGTTGTATTTTGCTTTTCATTTCTGTAGGCCATACGGGATGGTCCAACTCGACGTCGTATAACTTGACCCACGCTGAAAAGTACGGCTTGTCCGAGTCAAAGAGATGTCCCATCCCATCACGGATCCGTGAGGCCACATTCGGGACCTGCGCGTGGGTCACCCAGTACCTAGCGGAATATCGAGCGAGAGGGATCGTATCAGAGTCGTGATTATCGATATGATCATGGAGTAGAAGTCCGAGACAAGCCCGAGCGATCACCGTGTTGGCGTCTTCGAGGGAAATGTGGTACCGTGAGATATCCTTCGTCGACGTGGCGAGACGATCCGACATCAAGAACTCCTTCACCGAAAAGTGCGAAAACTGAACAACTTGGGAATCGCCGGCGGGGACAATCGTAATTAAACTTGAGCATGTCGAAAGCACGGCCTGTTCGTGATCTTCCCATCGCCACTTTGAGTTCAGTTCGGGGATCCCTCCCTTCGCCGCATCAAAGTCAAAAGCGAGTAGTTCCGCAAGCTCGGCAACGGAGAGCGGTCGAATTGCTACCGTCAGGCATTGCAGCATACGGTAGGCGTGCACCCGGTTTCCCCTCATGATATCCATAACTATCCGCTCATATGTCTCGTCTAGCGATTCCGGAAGTTCTTCTAGCGTGCGCCGCACACTTGACGGAAGACATTGTCGCAGCGCATCTAGCTGACAGTACACCCATCGAAACCTAATTCGTGGACGTGAGCAGGCATCGCTAGGTTAGCGCGGGCACTTACATGCCGTCGGCTTTTTCCGAGAGCGCCTCGACAACCATTTTCTTATCGTCCTCGCGCCATCTCTTCATCATCGTCTCCGAGTCAGAGTACACGACCGAGTTGACATACTCGACAATATCTTTCTTTTGTCCGCTTTCGTCGTGCAGGGATACACGGTGATGTGCCAAAGGTGTAAGAGTAGCTCGAATATCGAATTCCGGTCGGCTGGTGGCGCATATATGAAGATGCGGAATATGAAGGTCGATGAGGTCCTTGACAAGGGCAATAACTTGTTCACGAGGCAATGGGATTCCAGGCCAGTTCGGACACTCGTCGAGCGCGTCCAGGATAATGTAAACGGGCCGCAGATTGGGAATCGTGAGCATATCCTTGAGGCATTGAATCATTACACTATCGCTAGGCTTTTGTTCACCATTGTCGTGTGCAGAATAAAGACGGGAAAGGATGTCGCAACAAGGACGAGATTGAGCAGAAAGTTGGACGAGGAGAGAAGGGAGAAGGTTGCGACGATGTTGCTTATGAAGGTCCCTAAAGTCGAAATAGAAGTACGCCATCAAGGCCAAGCCTTCCTCGCGCAAGCTCGCGATGTCTTGGATGATTGTAGAACTAGAGGGTAAAGTGAGCTCTCTGAGGCGCGAATAGATGCTGAGCGACAACGAACCAAAGGATGCTCTTGCCTGAGCCGGCTATGAATAGACGGTGATCAGGGGTCTATTTGAGATAAGTGGGGAGAGCATACGTTTGCCATAGATCCACAAGAGAGAGCCAGTGGACTTCCACTCCGCGAAGATACTGCCTTGAAAGAACCACGCGGCCGTTCCCCCGTAGTGAATGTCGCATGCGATGTTGTGATTCGTTGATGGATCTGGTGGAGCAACCCATCTTCTAAGGCTATCTCTCAATTGATTCCCTATGAGCAGATTAGAGACGCCAGAACGAGCATCGAAACTTCGAAAGAATTGATCACAAACACTTCACGTCATCTAGGACTGCCTTCGCATCCATTCCGTCTAACCAACGTTTGTGCAATCAGGATTGGGTTTTGAGTAGCTCACGCACAGGCGTACCATTCAAGACAATATCCATTTTATTGTCCATATCCTTCATTTTATCGTCCACATCCTTCAGCTTAAATTTAACTCCGGTTACTTTGTCGTCTACGACCTTGACCCTATCATCGACGCTGTGTGTCAGCCTCAGGATCTGCGCAGCCGCCATCCGGGCCTCCTCTTGCGTCAATCTGTCTAACCTCGCCAACGCGTCTTCTATGTCCTTCCTTCCCACAAGCTGCTTGAAAAACTTTTCTAAACCTAGATTAGCTCGCATTCACATATTTCTCGGGAGTAACACACTGGCTCGACCCTGCTTCATCTCCTTCGTCGCGATCGCGAAGATGTTCAGAACTTCAACCATTATCTTCACGATGATGTCAGTCATCGCGTCAGTTGGTGGCACCTCCGTGTATGATTCGAGGCGTTTGAAGAAGTTCTCGATACGCTCGAAGAGATCGGCAAGCGCTTCTTGACTTGCATCGACGTCCTTGGCGGCCTGACAGACACCGCAGTTGAAGATTCTTCCATACGGGGACCAAGAACAACGCTTACCAAGAGGAAGACCCCGACACCCGCTGATATAACCTTTGCGGGTGAGAATATCTGAGAAAACAATCAAGAACGGATAGCGGACAAAGTCGACCGGTTGAGACTCACTAGTCCAACACCTTCGCCCAGAGTCGCGGTGAACGCGTAGAGGACATTAATAGTCGGGTTGAGCCAACTCGATAATCTCTCGTTTTGACTCCTTGAGTGATTAAACTCGTTGACTTTGTCATGAAGCACAGCGAGAACGTCAGTGGAAGAGTTGCAAGACTGTAGCTGTGTTGCGAGGGGATGCGTGAGAAGGTCGGTCTTTGTCTTCTTTTCGTACGCTTTCAGCAGAGCTGCGACGAAGATGGTGCGGAAATTGGAGGAAGAGACGATAGTCGTGGCGGGAGTCTGAGACATAGTGGTAACTGCAATTCAGATGAGCGGGTCAGTGATGAGACAACAAAGGGAGGTACCGTCTAGGGCCCAAGCCAATGAATCGCTACTGCCAGTGCCAGCGACAGGTTCAAGGAATCAAGCTGATCAAGGTACCAACAGTTGACCATTTGTAGGCGATAGACGCCGAGCAGTATTGAGTAACTTACGTCAGGCGGTCAGCGCTGTCAGTAACAGTGAACTATTGTACCACAGTACTTGTGCCTCAGTGCTCAGTACTGCACTCAGTGTCCGGACTCGCCTCGCGGTTACCGTCGTCGCCTTGTGCAGTGGTGCATCTGTCATCTACTTAACTCCCTAAACAGGCCTCCGGTCTCGGAGCCCAATCATTCCTCCGACCTAGATGGATATAGAATGGACATGGAAGAAAGTGTACCATGTTGGATCGCGAGGTCAGATGAGCAACGGGCCCAAGGTACTACTGTATGTCAAATCCTACTTTATTATTTGTCGAAATTGCTCACTTTTGAGGTCACGGCCACGGACCCGCGCAAGACATGTAGAGGGACACAACGAGTACTCTCACCACTGCTACCACCCCTGCCACGAGACCAAACAAACGATAATGCACGCTCTCCCGGACTCAGTCGCCGGAGAGGTAGCCGCGGAGTCACAGTGTGATCGCTGGCGCGAGCACTGTCGGTCGACACACGACACACGCACCGGACGCTCTGCGTGGGTCAGGCCCGAGTTTTGAACCGGGATCGGGCGGTGGCGAGGGCGGCACACGTTGGGCACACGTGTATAGGCGACGATCGACACCGGTTGACAACCTTCTTCATTGGCGATGCATACTGAACGATTCATGTGCGTACCATGGGGTATTATTTAAACGAAACCTCATCAGCATTGACATCGAAGCAGAAGGGAGTGCAACAGTCCTAGACGCTGAAAAAATGCCCCATACGCTCAAAAACGGGAGATGCCCGCTCTGCCCCTTTCAATGGAACACTGATTGGTTTGGTCCACCTCTTTCATTTCTGTCAGCGCGACTCGTGCTGTAAACAGCAAACGTAGTATAGGCTTCCAGGTCAGATCGATGTGGATCCTGTGTAAGACCCGGGCCGTGATCGCGTGATCTCTGATCTCCTCCGCCACAATTGACTAAGGCATTCACATCCTCAGGCTATTCTTGCAATGTATTCTTGGCATGAAAATGGTATTTCCAGGGAATGAGTGAGGCACGTAGTGGTGCCAAATGAGCACACTGTGAGAGGCCTTCGAGGAGCGTTATACGAGCTCCGGGAAGACCGTGGTTCTATCAAAGCTGGGTCGATCAGGTCATAGGCGCTGGGTGGTAGGTCGCGCTTGGAAGGAAGCAGGCTCTACAGGTTTACAACTTGAATTTGTTGTACTTATTTAGCAGGTTACGTGGGTCGCGACGGGGAACGAAGCTCACGCGCGAAGGCGAACAGGGTGCAAAGGCATTAGATAGACACAAAGGACTCAGGAGTCAGGAATCGCGTTACGAGCAATGACTGAGGCATACACGATAAAGTATGGAGTATTTAAGTACTAGTCAAAGAAAATGGGGTACCGTTTGTACTGTATTCACATGGGTATGAGTATCGTATAATATCGTAAACCGAGACAACAGAAATTCACAGTCTTTTTTTTAACACAGACGGTGTCAGTCGGTCAAATATACGGATTTAATCGCCGACGCGAGCCACACACGAGGAACAGAGATGTGCCAATGCACCAAAGAGGGACCGAGTCGTTGAGAATAGTATTAGGCCATGCGCGACCCATTTTTTGGGTATCATTTCGCGGGTCGTCACACCAGGGTAAGTAGGACCAAACAAGAAACAGTGCCAGTGGGAAAACAAAAAAGAACGCGTATCGTATCGTACTTTCGTCCGAGTCGTAGTCAACATATGTAGCAAGACACTGCACCCGTGCTCACTTAGAACAACGTTCCAACAACACCTGCACGATCTCGGCTTCTCCTCTCGCCAATGCGACTTGCAATGGGGTCATTCCGTCCTCGTCCGCCGCATCTACATCCGCGCCATGCGCCAACAGGATCCGTGTGACCTCTTGACGCAATGATGACACGAGACCCGATGACGACACCAGATGCAATGGGGTTCGGTGCTTGTTATCCCGAGTGTTCGGATTCGCGCCATGCTCTAGTAATAATCGTACGATCTGGGGATTATCGCCTTTGCGATTGCCATACAAAAGTGCCTTGTGCATTGGTGTCAAGCCGTCTTTGTCCTGAGAATTAGCATCCGCATTGTGTCCCAGCAGTACTCGAACGACTCCGAGATGGCCCCTCACCGCTGCATAACTCAGCGGCGTCCTATGATTGTCATTTTGAGAATTTGCATCTGCGCCATGTTCGAGTAAGCACCGTACAACATTAAGGTGTCCTTCGATAGACGCAAGTTGTAACGGCGACTGGTTCCAAATTCCCCGAGGATCCACATCCACGCCGCACTTGAGCAGTGAACGTACAACCTGGACATGACCTGCATCCGACGCTGCGTGTAATGCAGTCCCCGCGTTACCACATATAGCGTTAGCATACTGAGGATATTTGAGAGCAAGGTGTTCAACTACTTCACGAAATCCGCAGAAGGCGGCGTAGTATAATGGTGTCGCTCCTGGTTGTATTCTGGAATGCAGGCTGGGGGACCAGCGGCGATGGTCGACATCGTATAACTTGACCCACGCTGAAAAGTAAGGCTTGTCTGGGTCAAAGAGACATTCCATCCCATCACGGATGCGTGAGGCTACATTCTCGACCTGCGCGTGCGCCACCCAGTGTCTAGCAGCATATAGAGCGAAAGAAACCTTATTGGCATCGGCGTCGTTGTGATCGACAGGATCCAGGAGTAGGACTCCGAGACAAGCTCGAGCGATCACCGTGTTGGCGTCTTCGAGGGAAATGTGGTACCGGGAGATGTCTTTCGTCGACGTGGCGAGGCGATCCGACAGCAAAAACTCTTTCACCGAAAAGTGCGAAAACTGAACGACCTGGGAGTTGCCGGAAGGGATGATGGTAATTAAACTTGAGCAGGTCGAAAGCACCGCCTGTTCGTGATCTTCCCACCGCCAGTTTGAGTTCAATTCAGGGATCCCTCCCTTCGCCCCATCAAAGTCGAAAGCAAGTAGTTCCGCGAGCTCGGCAACAGAAAGCGGTCGAATTGCCACCGTCAGGCATTGCAGCATACGGTAGGCATGTGCCCGGTGTCCACTCTTGATATCCATTACTATCCGCTCGTATGTCTCGTCTAGCGATTCCGGAAGTTCTTCTAGCGTGCGCCGCACACTTGACGGAAGACACTGTCGCAGCGCATCTAGCTGACAGTACACCCATCGAAACCTGGATGAAGACATGAGCGGGAATCATCAAGTTAGGACGACGTCCTTACATTCCGTCGGCCTTTTCTGACAGCGTCTCGACGACCATTTTCTTATCGTCCTCTCTCCATCTCTTCATCATCGTCTCCGAGTCAGAATACACCACAGAATTGACGTAGTCGACGATATCTTTCTTTTGTCCGCTCTCATCGTGCAGGGATACCCGGTTATGTGCCAAAGGCGTAAGAGTCGCTCGAATATCGAACTCCGGTCGGCTGGTGACGCATATATGAAGATGTGGAAGACGGAGGTCAACGAGCTCCTTGACAAGAGTAAGGACCTGTTCACGAGGCGACGGGATTCCAGGCCAGTTTGGACACTCGTCAAGCGCATCCAAGATCATGTAAACGGGTCGCGGATTGGGAATTGTAAGCATATCCTTGAGACATCGGATCATTACACTATCGCTGGGCTTTTGTGCACCATTATCATACGCGGAATAAAGGCGGGAGAGGATGTCGCAACAAGGACGTGACTGAGCAGAAAGCTGGATGATGAGTGAGGGGAGAAGGTTGCGACGAAGTTGCTTGTCGAGGTCCCTGAAGTCGAAATAAAAGTAGGCCATCAAGGCTGACCCTGCCTCACGTAGAGTTGCGATGTCTTGGATGATCGTAGAGCTGGAGGGTAAAGTAAGCTCTTTGAGGCATGCGTAGTACTGAGGAACGACGAACCAAAGGACGCTCTTTCCAGAGCCGGCTAGGAACGTAGACGGTAATCAGGGGGTCGATCGGAGAAGAGTACCAGTTGGAAGAGCATACGCTTCCCGTAGATCCATAAGAGAGAGCCAGTGGACTTCCAACCCCCAAAGATACTGCCTCGAGAAAACCACTCGGCTGTTCCCCCATGGTGAATGTCGCATGCAACGTTATGATTTATTGACGGATCTGGTGGGGTAACCCATCTTCTAAGGCTCTGTCTCAATTGGTTCCCTGAAAACAGATTATAAACGCAGGAACCTTGGCAAAGGGGTTGATCACCAACATTTGATGTCATCTAGAACCTCCTTTGCGTCCTTTCCGTCTAGTCAACATAAGCCCAATCAGGATAGGGTCAGCGACTGCTAGCCAACAGGCCAAATCTACCTTTCATGACAACATCCATCTTATCGTCGACATCCTTCAATCTGATTCCGACAACCGTTACCTTGTTATCAACGGCATGCGTGAGGATCAATATCTGTGCGGCCGCCATCCGAGCCTCCTCTTGCGTCAATTTGTCCAGCCTCGTCAACGCGTCTTCTATGTCCTTCCTTCCTACCAACCTCTTGAGGAATTTTTCTAAACGAAGATCAGCCCACGCTCATGAATTTCCAGGTAATAACACACTGGCTCGACTTTGCTTCATCTCCTTCGTCGCAATCGCGAAGATGTTCAGAACTTCCACCATTATCTTCACAATGATATCAGTCATCGCATTAGTTGGTGGCACTTCTGTGTAAGATTCGAGGCGTATGAAGAAGTTCTCGATACGCTCAAAGAGATCGACAAGGGTTTCTTGGCTGGCATCGACATCCTTGGCGACCTGGTAGATTTTGTCGTCGGAACTTGATCTCCCACCAGAAAGAATTACGAAAGAAGCTTACCAAGAGGAGGACGCCAACTCCGACAGAGATTACTTTTGCAGGCGAGAATATCTGCAAAAATAATTAGGGACAGATAGAAGGCAAGTTAACCAGTTGAGACTTGCTAGTCCAACACCTTCACCCAGAGTCGCGGAGAATGCATAGAGCACGTTGATAGTCGGGCCCAGCCAACTTGATAATCTCTCGTTGCGACTCTTAAACTGATCAAACTCGTTGACCTTGTCACGAAGCACGACGAGAATGTCGTTGGAAGATCCACAGGATTGTAGCTGTGTTGCGAGGGGATGTGTGTGAAGGTCGGTCTTCGTTTTTTTCTCATACTCTCTCAGAGCAGCGACGAAGATGGCCCGGAAATTGGAGGAAGATGTAGATGCGGGGGGCGTCTGGGACATAATGTAACCAAGAGTGTAACGCAACTGCAACTGCCAGGAATTTAGATGAGATATTCGGTATTCGGCTCGCATGGCAGGCGCGTCAGGCGCGTCAGGTGCTGCCTCGTGGATGTCCCGGGTGACCGGGTCGTCGTTGATGGTGACCAGATCTATGATAGACGATTGACGCCAAGCACTACAGTATTAAATGCTCAAGCGCTCAAGCTCAAGCTCAAGGCTGAGCACCTCATACAGTAAGTCCGAGTCCACGATCTTAGGGAAGTCTTGGATGTTCAGTGCCTGCTCCTTGTCTTGAGAGTGGTGTCACGGTCCGCTTCCAATATAGTATTCCCACTCTCCTCGCTCAGATCTTTTTGACGCGTCTGGCAATCAATCGACAATGGAAGTCGTCGCATGTGTGACTTTTCATTCTACGTTCTGAGGCTCCGTGGCCAAAGGGAAGAAGATGCCGAAGACGACAACCACTGCTTAGTTGCTTGGACTGGACTCGTTCGTGTTCCTTGTTCAAATGTCTTTGTCCACTCCACCGGAATCTCATAGTACCTTTCAATCTTGCTTTCAATCCTTTCTTTCGTCCATAAATTATGACTATTACATTGTTGAGTCTCTTGTCGCTTTTGCAGATTGGTCTACTCTCTCCAATGAGATAGGCGTACTCATTCCGGCTCTGGCAATGGCGACAAAGGATTTGATCACTCTTCCTTTCTCGTCCACTGCTTGAGAGGCAACCGAACTCAAAGAGCCGATATGGCTTACTGGCCCAGCTTTCAGGTCTCGCCCATCCCTCCCGCAGGACGCTTCTGAACAGCGGCACGACTTCGACCATCTGCAGAGCATCGTAACAATGCCCAGCCTTCGGTGCGCTCTCGCGCTACACCTTGATCGTAGACCATCCACTTCAGCATCTTCTTCGCCCTCCTCAACTGACATTACCAGGCTATCACGCCACCCCTCGAAGCCTTTGCTGTCTGAGGAGTCTAGTTCTAGTAGTGCCTCTCACAAGCGAGTAAGGCCTCGGATGTGAGGGAATTTACACCCCCACAGGCCATTCCCAGTAGCAAAACCGCCCTTCTCATCACAAACAGCAGAAAGTAAATCACATATAATCCGAGCGGGCAATCACTCATTGTGGGTGCGAGACTCTTTGTGGGACCATGCCGGCGAATAGTGGGCTAGGTCCTGGAGAGAAGAAGCTCCGTGCACGGGGCCAAGTCAGCAAGGATGGGGAGAAGATCGATGGTCGTGCTGGTCTGTGTGACGAGTACTACATTGAGTTCGCAAAGACTGGAGTCAATCCAATAGTCGTCAGCACAACGCCGACATTTCATTGAACAACTACAGCGAGCGTGGGCTATGCTCCCTCCCAGACATGCCTTGTACGGTCACCAGAGGAAGTCTCCCTGTGGGAACGCGAGTGACCGGGGGGCACAGTCCGCCCAGATGCCGAGACGACGAATCGACGATGACCTGGGCGATGCCAGTGGCGACAACGCCGAACCATAAGACCGTGCCGCATATACCGGGTTGAGTATATCGTTGTATTGTTACATCATTAATCTTCATCATGCTTCATGGTTCGGTGTGAGATGACCAAGCAAAGTCGGTTGGGTCAGGAATAGACTAGCAGGCGCCACGGGCAACCCAAAAATTTCAAAATGCAAAAATGCCTCCAATTACGCTGTGAACCATTCCGTGTGGGCTCTAGACAGACTGACACGAGAGCGACAGGAAAAGTCCGAATTCGAGTTACGAAAAATTTATATTTAACTTATGACAGATGCGATGACGTTGGGGGGACCAATCGCTGGCAGATGGGCCGTCACTGATGTCGTGATCCCTGTACTGTATTCTTCCAAGCCAACCAACATCAGGGCGGGAGCGGCAGGCGGCGTTGGCGTGGTGAGACGTCAGTTATCGGGGTGACGGGAGAAGATATCCCATCAACGGAGTATGCACGGCGCCGCTTTGGTGAGAGGCATCGAAGTTATGAAAGCGCCAGTTATGCGCATCCCTGAACGAGGTCATAACGGCTGATTTATCCGAACACCCAAGCCAAACGCAGCTTCTTTCAGCGAGTTATGAGTTGAAGCAATAGGATACCTATGCACCGAGGGGTACTAGAGACTCAGCACTTCACGAGTGATATAGCATACTGTAGTACTAACGACTCGGAGCGCTGTTGCTGTAGGGATGTCTGGGCCAAGGTCTGGGCATACGTACTGTATTGTAACTCAAGTTGACAGAAACGGCGCTGGCGCCGGCGGGGTTCAGAATGCGAGAAAGATAGAAATCGTGATTCAGCCCAATAAAGAAGGGCTTGTCGAGGGCACTTGTTTGAATGGAGGCTAGATAGATTGGTATCTGCCAGCGAATTTGGGAGCAGGAGCGAGAAAAGTTGAGGTAGATCAACGCACTCCGAGCAAGAGGACCCGGAATCAACCGAACAAGAAAGACCTACCTTGAGTCATTTGGAGGGACCACAGTAAGGGTGTGAATGATTTTGGGAAAAGAGTAGTCGCCCTTGGGGGACGGTCCGAGCAGCGCGCACTCCAATGCAATAGTAGAAGCGACACACGTGTATTTACAGTTTTAGATCCGTGTGTTCAACTACATGACACCGTAGCATGAGATTGAGTACCTAAGAACAAGTACCACAGCGTGATCGCGGCACACAGCCGTCAAGGCGGCACACGGCGTACTGTCACGGCGTATCCTAGATTTTATCGTACGCGCTGTTTCCGATTCGGCACCTGCGTTCCGGGTTAACCATCTGAGACTCGGTTCTTGATGTCGGCCGAAATTTGGTACATGGGTGAGAACGGCGAATAAACTGTGTGAGAGCCTCATGGCCATGGCAGTGTGCCATGGCAACAGGGGCAAAAAGCAAGCCGGGCCGGTCTGAAGCAAACAACGGACCCCACGCCACGTGAGGAGTCACTCTGTTCTCGGACCTCACGCGGCGTTCTACACCGACGCTCTACATGACTATACCGCTCTGGGCACTGTCATCCCACGTTACTACGGACTCAGTTTCGCATCCACTACAAGTCGCGGCATACAAACAAACGCGGAACACCCAGTACTCATAAAAACCAGGTTCCGGAACTCCTTGAGTGGACCACCAGTTGGTGTCCATCATTACGCGACATTGAAAAACGCTTTGCTTTAGGCCGTGCGTCACGGTACTCCGACGACCCACTCAAAATGGCGAGACACCCGGCGCCCCAAATAATTCAATTTTTGTTTTGGTATCGTCGGTTGGAGTTCCCGAAATCGACCGAGTTGACAATGGTGACCGATGAGTTGTTCCGTGTTCGTTGCATTTCCCTGGCCCCGGAACGACGTCACAATGCCATCACAGTGAGCGCTTGCGAGTCGCGCTTTGTGTCCTCCGAGCCCTGGGGCTGCAGAGGTTTTGCATTGTAATACCTACAATAAACCTCATTGGTCAGATTTCTAGGATCAAATTCTAGGATCGAATTGGAATGCATTGTAAAATGCCCGCGGTGTACTTCGTGCTGAAGTTGGTTTGAAAATCTATAAATAGACTGCCAGTGCCAGTGAGGTTCCGCATTCGCGTTCAATACGTTGCGATTGGCATTTCCGGGGTTCGGCTTGGTTGGGATTACCAACAGATGTCTGATGCGTCCTGGTGCGTATTTGCTATTCTCGGTACGGCCGTGGATCACTCGCTTGGCTACCTGTCGTACGGCTAAGTGCGTACTCCTGTTATACTCAATCAGATAGACACGTCCCATACAGTGTTTAACTGTCGCCAAGCGCGCATGATGGCTAGGTGCCTTGCCCCTTTCAGATCTCAAAGTGACAAGACCATGTACACAGCTGTTTTTTTTGTCAAGCGGGCAACTTGATCTCATCACAACCCACGACTTTTGTATAAAATACCTTACTCTGGGTGGGTCTTACCCCCAGGCTTGTCGCATTCTCTTCACTGGCAATCCTTCTCGCGATGTCGCAGCTTCGCTCTCTTGTTTGCTTCCTGTCTATTCTCTCTGCAAGTGTCTCTGCCTCTATTGGTCCCGGTGCTGTCCTTCAAATTGTTAATAAGAATATCGCCCCCGATGGCTTCCCCCGCCAGTGAGTTTCTTGTAGCCGCTGCCAGAGTGATATCGAAGCTAGCGCTTCCGACGCCTTAGAACTACACTCGCCGGGGGTACTCATCCCGGTCCGATAATCCGAGGACAGAAGGTGATGATTGTTGGAGGCTCGCAATGATTGGTTCTGACTCGGCGCTCCGCAGAATGCTGAGTTTAAGATCGACGTTGTTGATCTTCTCACCGACCAGACACTGGACTTGGCTACCTCTATCGTGAGATCTCTGTTTCTTCCAGGATGCAGATCATAATCTGGACGTATGTCCCCTGCAGCACTGGCATGGCCTTCTCCAGAAGGATTCGAATTACGAGGATGGCGCGGCGTCTGTCACGCAGTGTCCTCTCGTTCCGAATGAGTCATTCACGTACAACTTCAAGGCTTTGGACCAAGCGGTACTTCTCTTTCTTGCACAGTAGCGAGTTGACGAGCTCGGATTGACATCATTACAGGGGACGTTTTGGTATCATAGTCATTTCGGTGGCCAGTATTGCGATGGTTTGCGCGGGGCTTTTATTGTTGAGGACCCGGACGACCCTCAGAAGAGTTTGTACGATGTTGACAACGGTGAGACATTGGTGTCCTAGGACAATCGTTCACACAATTGAGACTCGATTCTCCTTCAGACGACACTGTCATTTCCCTTTCAGATTGGTACCACTACCTGTCGACGAGTCCTCCAGCAATCCCGTGAGTCCAGAGTCTTTTTGCAGAAATTTCGATGCCGACACTTTGTAGTGCGTTCAATTCAACGCTGATAAATGGCCAAGGTCGCTACGTTGGCGGTCCTCAGGACGTACCCCTTGCAGTTGTGTCAGTCACACAAGGCACACGGTTGGTGTTGATCCTGTTCGCGTGTCTCGGGGTAATATTGACACACTGTCGCATCAGATACCGGTTCCGCCTGATCTCTATGTCCTGCGACCCTAGCTTCGTGTTCTCCATCGATGGTCACCAATTCACTGTGATCGAAGTGGAGGGTACAAACGTCCAGCCTCTGTTGGTCGACTCGATTGAGCTCTTCGCTGGTATGTGTGACTAAACGATTCTCGCCACTTTATTAATCGGTTTCTTGACAGGTCAACGCTATTCCGTTGTGGTAAGCCAATCCTTTTTGTCAATTCGTCTGAAAGTTTCCCTCACTCGCATATAGCTCAAGGCCGACCAACCAATTGGCAATTACTGTGAGTGCCTCGCTTGTCATGAGCTTTCGTTGTCCGGTCCGACCCGGCCGAACAGGGATCCGTGCTCTGCCCCAGGTTTCGACTCGGGTTCTCGATTTCAGTGACCACACCAATGTGGCCATTCTTCGCTATTCCGGGGCTCCTGTTGCAGATCCATCCGCAGACCCCAATGTAAATGTCCCCGTGAGCCACCTGCCGCTCGTAGAGACCAATCTCCACGTAAGTTACTCGGTCTTCCATCTATGTACATGCTGACTCGCCGCCATACCTAGCCGCTTGTTGCCACTCCTGTGGTGAGATGTACCCCTCTTGAAACTTGCGCTCCGTTACTCACTGCGTGATTTAGCCCGGATTGCCACAGCCTGGAGGCGCAGACATCAATATAAATTTGGATGTCGGATTCGTGAGCACCGTCCTTTGCCTGTAACGCGTATGATCTCACTCGAGGATCAGACCCCTCTTCCCAACGGATTCCGGTTCGATATCAATGGCTTCCCATTCGAGCCTCCCACTGTGCCCGTGTTGCTCCAGATTCTGAGCGGCGCAAAGAAAGCCTCCGATCTTCTTCCCGCGGGCTCCATTTATGGTCTCGATGCAAACAAGAGCGTCGAAATCACCATTCCCGGTGGTGCTACTGGTGGGCCGGTGAGTGTGCAACGAGTAGTAATCGTTGGGACGCCATTATTCTGACGACGCGATCCGACACAGCACCCGATGCATTTGCACGGGCACAGCCTTCTGGGTCGTCCGTGGCGCCGGGAATTCGTCCTACAACTTCGTCGATCCAATAGTTCGCGATGTCGTAAGTATCGGCAATACCGGCGACAATGTCACCATCCGGTTCTTCACCGACAACCCCGGTCCGTGGTTCCTCCACTGCCACATTGATTGGCACTTGGCCAAGTCCGTCATACCTCCACCCATTGTCATGGTTCTTGTGCTGACGCGGTGCTCTGTTTAGTGGCTTTGCCGTTGTCTTTGCTGAGGATGTTCCTGACACACAGTCGGCGTACACTGTCACTGGTAAGTTGTTCCCCTGCCAGTGCTTCCTGTAACTCATCGAGGACGGTCTTGTCTAGACGCCTGGAAAAATCTTTGCCCCACTTACAACGCGTGGGCCAACATTACGGCGCCCTAATCCATTGTTCCTATAGTTCATGTCTAGAAATCGTTTCTTAAAAATTATTTAGTTGGAGAATCCTGTGTTGAAGTATTTGGAATTACAGTAACTCAAAATCTGCCCCCTGAGGACTGCTAATATGCACGAAGTCGTAGCGTAACATATTTTCGACCATGTTTACACCTCGAACCCGAGGGTCTGACACAACGCGCCGAGGACCCACATTCTCGCACCACCTCTTCATATTCAATTGACGCCCGACTTCGTTGTGATCTCGTACGAACAATATTCGATTTACCTGCATCCCTTTTCCATCGTGGACTCAATCCTTTGACACTTCTCATCCTGGGGTATTGTGTGCGGCAGAATTGTCGCCATATTTTGCGAAGATAAAGGCTGGTATCGAGGCGAAGATAGCTGTCAAGAAGGCGAAGATAGCTGCCAGGGCAAAGGCTGATGCTGAGGCGCAGAGAGCTGCTGGCCGCCTGCCGTTGCCAAGAAGGTCAAGAAAGCCGCTAAGAACGCGAATGCATCAACGGCAAGTGATGCCTCCCTTTCACGAAAGATTCCACTTCCACGAGAAGGAAGAAGGGGAAGAGGATGTGATGATGTAAGATATGTACAGAGTCGTTGATACGTTGATGACCCGAGCGAGTGGGGACACGCATAGCACTCAGACGGCGCGGGCGCAAGGGCTTTCGAGAACAAACGGACCGATTATAGTACCAGCGCCTATAAGCACATATTTTGCGGGTCGTGACTGAGACCACGAGAACAAAGAGTGGAACAGTGACCAATAGCAAGGCAGTTCGTATGTGGATTCGGGCTAACATCGTGGCTGACCGGCGCTGACCCATGATGCTTAGTTGATGCTTTCCCTTGTCTCACGGGCCGGAGTGTCCGCCACAACGACCTCCCAGTCACGTAACCACGACTCGGATAATAACTTGAAGGTGCACACTACGTACGAACTCAGGCTGGCATACAGTATCCTTTTCTTGATAACACTTCATATCGTCTCCTGGAGTGACAACGAAATTTGCATATCACCAGTTCTCTCAAGTGCCGCTTCCATCGTTTCGTTCGATTCCACGTTCGAATTCATACTTGAGTCACTCCCAGATGTCGCCAACCGCCTCCAAACCCCCCGGGCTTCATATCGCCTACATTGGGGCTGAGCATACGACCTTCCTTGGATTTTCAGAGGAAAGAGAGAACCCAGGAGGCGGTCACACGACACCGGATGATTCGTTCATAAGACACGATGCATATTTTTTCAAGGACGGAAATGTCACATTTCTGGTCCGTGGCTGGCTTTCTGTAGTTTGTATACCCGATGTACTGATCAGCCCGCAGGTTGGTGGTACGCTGTACTGCGTACATTGATACTTCTTTTCTCGCGATTCCGTCTACTTCTCTACACGATTTGCCCAGCTCGGCATACGTGACCACGAAGCTCTACCCACTATCATTTCAATAGGCGACGTTGAACGCAAGGACTTCGAGGCCCTCCTCTCCGTCTTATACCCTACGTGAGCTTTGTTGATACCCGTGCCCACCCGTCGGTTATCGAGACTTGTCATTTATAGGAATTTTGAAGCGCATGAACTGACATATGAACAATGGAAGTCAGTGCTCCACCTTTCTACACGCTGGGGCTTTGCCTCTCTTCGCAAACACTCTCTAAAGTCTATCACGCCCCCCACACCCCACGATCAATTCGTACTTGCGCGCACTTATTCGGTTGACCACTGGGTACTCCCTGCCTTGACTGCGCTGTGCGAAAGATCATTGCCACTTAGTCTAGATGAGGCCAGGCAGATGAGTACGGAAGATGTCGTACTCGTGGCGAGGGTGCGGGAGGAGATCCGTGGTGGTGTGCTTCGAGTCGACGCGGCTGATATAAGGTACCACATTGAAATGGCGCAAGCAGGAAAACCGAGCCACCCCGTGGGCGACGACATCCATTGGGATGCGCAAAAGAACGAAGCCACTGGGCAAAAATCAGATTCAACGGTCGCCTCACCAATCGATCCGAATGTGGAAGCGGAGATCGCAGAGACGACGGGGGTTGCATTACCTTCGGGTCCGCAACAGAGGGGTATGAAGGAAGGCGACACGGTGAGCCAACTCCGGGTTGAGGTCCCTAAGACGCAATGCGAATGATGGCTTTGTTGAAACTCTGCAGCCAAAAGAAGTTCCAGACGAATCACCAGGAGTGGAACTGCCCGGTGTGGTAGTGGGCACTCCGCAGGACTGTCTGAAGAAGAATGTGACTATGTCGGCCGTGCAAACAGGAGGAACGCGAAGTTAGAAGTTGCGTTGCCCAAAGCAGCGGCATTGTCCCTAGCCAAGGCGGCGTTCGCAGAAAACCATGCGGTGAGGGCCATGGCAGGACAGGAGGCGGAGGAAAATGCGAACGCGGAGACCATGCGTCGCATAGAAGCCGAAGCAGCCAAGGAACGCGCCGACGCCGAAGAAAAGGCACGCGGTGTGCAAGAGGAGGCCGTTCGCGCAAGGGAAAGAGTTTATGCAGAGGCGAAGAAAGCTGCTGTGGAAGCCAGGAAAGGTCCACTCACTCCCCAAGTACCCGCTATCCCAACACACAAAATCGACCCACCCCCGGCAACCGGAGACCCGAGGGAAGAATGGTGGTTGGCGGTACCGCCCAAATCTGTCGGGAAACCGTATTGGCTCCCCGTGCGGAATAGCGTTGACTTTCTTGCCGTGCGCGCCACCGAGTCGACAGGAGTTAGGTTTTTCTCCTGGGTCGGGAATAAGTCGGTGTTCCCTACTACTTCTGATACAACCCTGTCTCGTACATAAAACGGTTAGTTATGCCGCCAGCACTCAGGCTACTATTTCGAAAGACACGCTTTCGGCGTCATGAGATACGGCCGCACCATCCCCTTCCACAAACTCCTCTCCTCCCATAAAAACACGCCCTCCGCTTCCTGACCTTCCTGCAGGAAACGCGCGCACTCTCCAGGCCCGAATCCGGCCCAGACGCATACGTGCCACCCGAACCAGACCGAAGGGGACACGCAACATATTACGAAACTCTAGGGCGTCTGACGCCAGGCAAAAACCTCCTTGCATTATTGCCAACGAATAGGCAACCTTTTAGGAAGCCTGATGGACGCGGGCTTCATTGCCTGGGGACTTTTACCACTACTACCTAGCATACGCCCCCCTAAATGTAGTCTCGGCTATGACCGGTCTGTACCCAAGGCTGCAGCAGCGAAGGCAGAATTGGGGGCGAAACAAACGGCGGAGAAGGAGAGGCTAGAGATCGAAGCCAAATCCAAAGCAGAAGATAGGGAGAGGGTTGAGGCGGCGAAGGCCGAGTTATGCGTCAAGCAAGCCATGGAGCAGATCGCAAGGCAGAGAGCGGTGGACAAGGCTGCGAGAACGGCAGCAGCTGCCTCTGGTACAATCTCATGCAACTCACCATCATTTACTATTTGTACTGCTTCGGGATAAATCAACATGCCACTAAAGAAGGACTAGGATCTCGAGCTATGCGTGGGCTTTTTTTGGGGTCACCGTCACGGCGCAAGACACTACTGTACTAGTACCCTTGACACGATACTGATGCGCATATCATGATGTCACGGGCCTGGGCTAAGAGAAATTCCAAATCGTGTACACACTAGAACCAAATATCGACGTGGTCGTATACACGGCATGGTACGACATCGCGAGTCGTCAACGACAAGCGGTCAGTTGGGAAAAATGACGTGGATGTAGAAAAAATCAAGCAGAAACAGCGGAAAGCAAATGAATGAAAGCGAGCCGTATCGTAATTCAGCCTGAGTCGTAGTTAACAGTCATGACACCGCATTTGAGCTTACTTGTGCCAATACTTCGACCGACAGCAACCGCGCGAGCTTGTCATCTCCATACGTCGATGCCACCTGTGATGGGGTCATTCCTTCCTCATCCTCTGCACCTACGTCCGCGCCATGCGCTAACAGGATGCGTGCGACCTCGAGCCGCAATGACGATACCAGACCCGATAACGACACCACATGCGATGGTGTTCGGCGCTTGTTATCCCGAGCGTTCGGATTCGCGCCATGCTCCAGTAATAATCGTACAATTTGGGGATAATCACCTTTAGAATCGAGAGATGAACATGCCTTGTGCATTGGGGTCGAGCCGTTGTTATCCTGAGAATTGACATCCGCATTGTGCTCAAGCAACACTTGCACAATGTCGAGGTGGCCTCTCATTGCCGCGTCGCTCAGTGGCGTAGAGTGACGCTTGTCTTGAAAGTTTGCATCCGCGCCATGGTCGAGTAAGCATCGCACAACATTAAGGCACCCTGCGTACGACGCAAGCAGTAGCGGCGACCGGTCCCAGACGCCGCAAGTATCCACATCCACGCCGCACCTGAGTAGTGAGCGTACAACCTCGACATGACCTGGAGCCGATGCCGAGTGTAATGCAGTCCCTGCGCGACCACCTATCGCATTTGCATACTGTGGATATTTGAGAGCAAGGTGTTCAACTATCCCATGAAATCCACAGAAAGCAGCATGGTATAGTGGTACTGCTCTGGGTTGTATTTTGCCATCCAGTTCTGAGACCCAGGGGCGATTATCGATATTGTATAACTTGAGCCACGCTGAAAAGTACGGCCTGTCCGGGTCAAAGAGATATTCCATCCCGTCACGGATGCGCGACACCACATTCCCGGCCTGTGCATGAGTTACCCAGTGCTCGGCGGCATATCGAGCTAGAGGAGTTGCCGCGCCATTTTCGTCAACAGTATCCAGTAGTAGGACGCCGAGACAAGCCCTGGCGATCAGCGTGCTGGCATCTTCGGCGACAATATGGTACCGAGAAAGGTCTTTCGTCGACGTGGCGAGGCGATCCGACATCAAGAACTCCTTCACCGAGAAGTGCGAAAACTGGACAACCGGGGATCCGTAGGTGGGGACGATAGTAATTAGACTTGAGCACGTTGAAAGTACCGCTTGTTCGTGATCTTTCCACCGCCAATTTGAGTTCAATTCGGGGATCCCTCCCTTCATCGCATTAAAGTCGAAAGCGAGGAGTTCCGCAAGCTCGGCAACAGAAAGCGGTCGAATCGCCACAGCCAGACATTGCAGCATACGATATGCGTGTGCGCTGTTTGCCTTCTTGATACCCATTACGATCCGCTCATATGTCTCGTCTAGCGACTCTGGAAGTTCATCTAGCGTTTGTCGCACACTCGAAGGAAGGCATTGTCGCAGCGTGTCTAGTTGACAGAACACCCATCGAAACCTAATTCGTGGACGTGAGCAGGCATCGCTAGGTTAGCGCGAGCACTTACATTCCGTCGGCTTTTTCCGAGAGCGCCTCGACAACCATTTTCTTCTCGTCTTCTCGCCACCTCTTCATCATCGTCTCAGAGTCAGAATACACGACAGAATTAACATAGTCGACGATATCTTTCTTCTGTCCGCTTTCGTCATGGAGGGACACCCGGTGATGTGCCAAGGGTGTGAGCGTTGCTCGAATGTCAAACTCCGGTCTGCTGGTGACGCAAATATGAAGATGCGGAAGATCAAGGTCAACGAGGTCCTTGACAAGTGCAAGGACCTGTTCACGAGGCGATGGGATTCCGGGCCAGTTCGAACACTCGTCGAGTGCGTCCAGGATAATGTAAACGGGTTGTGGATGGAGAATCGCGAGCATATCCTTGAGACATCGAATCATTACGCTATCACTGGGCTTTTGTTCACCGTTGTCATGTGCAGAATAAAGGTGGGAGAGGATGTCGCAACAAGAACGGGACTGAGCAGAGAGCTGGATAAGGAGAGAGGGAAGGAGGTTGCGGCGGTGTTGCTTGTCAAGGTCCCTGAAGTCGAAATAGAAGTACACCATCAAGGCTGACTCTGCCTCGCGTAGGCTTGCGATGTCTCGGATAATCGTAGAACTAGAGAGTAAAGTAAGCCCTCTGAGGCGCGAATAGATGCTGAATGACGGCGAACCAAAGGATGCTCTTGCCTGAGCCAGCTAAGAACGCAGACGGTGATCAGGGGTCATCCTGAGAAGAGAGGGGGGGCATACGTTTGCCATAGATCCACAAGAGAGAGCCGGTGGACTTCCACTCCGCGAAGGTACTGCCTTGATAGAACCACTCTGCTGTTCCCCCGTGGTGAATGTCGTATGCGATATTGTGATTGGTTGACGGATCCGGCGGGGTAACCCATCTTCTAAGGCTCTCTCTCAATTGATTCCCTATGAGCAGGTTAGAGACGCCAGGGCCAGCAGCGAAAGACTTGATCACACACATTTCACATCATCTACGCTGCTTGATGTTTGCCGAAGGACTGCTTTCGCGTCCATCGCATCTACCAATGTTTTTGAATCAGTATGGGATCTTCAGTAACTAGCGCGTCATACCATTCAACACAATATCCATTTTGTTGTCCATATCCTTCATTTTATCGTCCACGTTCTTCATCTGATATCCAACTCCAGTCACTTTGTCGTCCACGACCTTGACCTTGTCATCGACACTGTGTGTGAGCCTCAGGATCTGCGCAGACGCCATCCGAGCCTCCTCTTGCGTCAATCTGTCTAATCTCTTCAATGCGTCTTCTATGTCCTTCCTTCCCACTAACTTCTTGAGGAATTTTTCTGAACAAAAATTAGCATACATTCACGTATTTCCAAATAGTGACTCACTGGCTCGACCCTGTTTCATCTCCTTCGTCGCAATCGCAAAGATGTTCAGAACTTCGACCATTATCTTCACGATGATATCAGTCATCGCGTCAGTTGGTGGCACCTCCGTGTAAGATTCAAGGCGTTTGAAGAAGTTCTCGGTCCGCTCGAAGAGATCAGCAAGGGCTTCTTGACTCTCGTCGACATCCTTGGCAGCCTGGTACATACGTCGCCGTCGGAAGTTCCCTCACACCGGGATCAAGGAAGACGCTCACCAAGAGGAGGACCCCTACACCGGCAGAGATGACTTTTGCGGGCGAGAATATCTGCGAAAATGGTTAGAGGCAGATAGGAGATGATTCACACTCGGATAAAGTCGACCATTTGAGACTTACTAGTCCAACACCTTCGCCCAGAGTCGCGGTGAACGCGTAGAGGACATTAATAGTCGGGTTCAGCCAACTCGATAATCTCTCGTCGTGACTCCTTGACTGGTCAAACTCATTGACTCTGTCACGAAGCACGGCGAGAACGTCACTAGAAGAGTCGCAGGATTGTAGCTGTGTCGCGAGGGGATGTGTGAGACGGTCGGTCTTTGTATTCTTCTCGTACGCTTTCAGAGCGGCGACGAAGATGGTGCGGAAATTGGAAGAAAAGCAGTTGTGATGGGAGTCAGAGACATAGTAACTGCAATTTAGACGAGCTGGTCGGTGATGGAAAAAGGTGGGGAGAGTCCGAGAGACTGGAATCGTCCAGGGTTCAAACCGGTGACTCACCACTGTAACAGCTAGCGCCAGGTTCTAGGGGCACTGCCTCGTGTATTTTCGTACAAACATTGCGCAAAGATGATGGCCATTTAGATGTAGATGATAGACGCCGGGCAGGATTATAAGTCAGTACCTTGGTCAGTACATCAGAATACAGGGCGGTGCAGGATACGGTCTGACCCGACCCGTCAAACCCCGTCATTCAGTCGTCTACGGACTTGGACAAGTCTGTTTATTAAATGGTATACTAAGCTGTATAGTACAAAGGAGGGGCTCGCCGAGTCGCTGTGTGCTGTCGGGCCTGGAGCCGAGTCTCGAGTTCAGGGAAGGTGCGAAGCGTCGCAATCAGTCACACGGGCCCTCCGCGTTGCACAAATATTCGTACAGGTGAAGGGATCACGCCAGCTTCCACGCGTCGCGAAACCTCGCAGCCCTGATCGCAAGCCTGATTGCCGCCGTAAAGAATGCGTAGTACCTGAGTCGCTAAGGCGCATTTGGGAGCGCAGACAAAGGCGAAGGGATGCACGGAACCCTGCAGAGGTCTGAGGTCTGAAGCCAAGGAAATTATGCTCTATCGTTGATGTCGTAAATATATTTGAAGGAAGATGGACGCGGGATATAATAGCCCATGTACCAAGGAACTGGGCTGTGTTTTTTTTTTCTTCTGTTGGACAAACCTCATCCGGATCAGATAACTGGGCTGGTGTTGCGGGAGTGAAACGCAGTGAGCCCGGGCTGCGGGACGGCCCGGGCTCATATTCTGAGTTTTGCCCAAGTTCACAATTTTCGATACACATCGGCGATGCATGGACTTGGAGTGATACACTGCGCGGGTAACAAGTAAAACATATATTTCCTTTCCCTTTCACCGAAGCTCGTTGCGAAACATAACTTCTACATAACTTCTGAATCAAAAACATTAAACAAAACATATGAGTACTTGTGAAGTACTCGGAGGCTAATACCAAGGTAAATGGAGGTGCAACGCGCACAACCCCTATACCCGAGATACTATCATCGGGAGCTTAGGGTGAAACGACCCAACTGATCCCTTCACCGACGGACTGGAAATGATGCCAAATCTCCAAACTATTTCCGCTTCAGTAGGCGCAAATCGGAAAGCGGGAATGATCTGCGATAACACGACCTCTAGATGCAAGGATATAGTCAGATCGGCAAGATACGATACGCGTCCACGAGGCTTCTCTTACTCATTTCGAAGCTGTGAAAATTTGAATCCACTAGATGTACCAGAATCAGCCCAGCTCGTCTAAAGAAACGCTTGTTATACGCACATGCAGGCCCGCGTGCCACCAGTAAATGTCATACTAAAAGAGCTGTCAGAAACATTGAACCATTTGGCTGTAGAAGGGCGTATTCCGCACGTATTTGCATATACTCCTTGGATATTCGCATCTGCAACGCTTTGAGGAAGTGGTGCCAACCAACGTTCCGGTTTCCATTCGGCCGCATCCGCCCCCCAAATCGATGGGTCGCGGTTCAAATTAGAAATTTGAGCGAATACGTTCGTATGTTTCGGTACGAAGATTTCATGGACTTCGCGTCCGTCGACATCCCGAATGGGGGAAGAAAGTGGGAGAACAACATCACTTCGTGTACTGCCAACTACTAGTGAGTATGAAAGACCATAAGACGAAAATGATGCGTCGCGTACGTTCTCATTACTCCAGGAATAGGTGGGTAGCTGTGACACCTTTGAGAATACGTCCCTGGCAAGAACCAAGACAAACACCTTACAGGCGCAGACTTTCACGACACACCGCCTCCAAGAAAGGTAAAGAAACAAGCTGGTCATGCGTGAGGTCCTCATTGTCCTTATGGGCCTCTTTCAGCTCATTTCTGAGCTTATCCTGGACGTCAGGATGGAGGGCAAGTAGATGTAGAATCCGAGATAGAGCGGTCGATGTCGTATCTGTTCCCGCTATAAGAAAGACCCTAAAATGACCTAGTCATCAACACCGCCAAGTTCGAATCAACGCGCGCTGGGACGTACGCCATTTGCGCAACCAGTTCCTCTTCGCTTAGCTGAATCTCCTCGGGTCCCGCCGAACTAGCTCGCACTATAAACCGTCACCTCAGCTTTCCGATCTGAAAGCGCGGTGTCTTGTACGCACTGAGAAGACTGATGATATCCTTTCCATCGCCAACCTGCTTGACAGTCGCGTCATCACCTAATTCCAGCAATCTCTTCTTCGCCTCGTAAATACTCCTCGACTTGGAATCCAGGGTCTCCGCGATGTCCATGAGATGGTTTAACTTTCGGCCACGGCAACGTTCTTCCCAGGAACTTGAGAACTTTGGGGTGGAATATCTTGTCGACGTAAGGAAACAAGTATCGGAACACCGCAAGAGAGGAGAAGGTTGGGCTAGAAAGCGTATCAGAATAACAAAGTCACTTCAAGCGTTCCCTGTACTGACATCCATTCCTTGAATGCTCTAGAATACTCGTCGTCTCTGCCTTCAAAAATGCCAAAGGAATATCCGAGACCGGCTTGCCCAATGAGTTCGAGAGCAAGCTTTCCCATCCAATCGGCAACGTTGATCTCTTGTGGGCCATTCGATACAGTCGACCAGAGGTTCTCACGAAGCTGAGAAGATTTGAGACCACTGGATCGGGAGTACGAACCTGGGAGAGTACCTGATTTGTGATCCTATGAAAGATTGGGGTCATATGTCGCATGTTCTTGGTGTTGAATGCGGGGTTCAGCAATTTTCGTTGCATCCGGTGTTGAGCACCTCGATTGGTGGAAATATAGGTGTATGTCCACGGACAATTTAGAAAATGACTTCCCTACCTGACGTAGCAAAGAGCGATGGCCCAGTCGACCGCATGTTCGAGCTTATTCGGTTTCAAGACGAGGGTCAATCCTTACTCGGAACGAAAAACGTACCGGAGGAAAGCCTCCGTCATTTCAAAAATGGGTTGATCCTTGACGAAAATGTCGTTGCATGCCTTGGGATCAGATACCACGAGCTGGATATCCTGTTCCCCAGTTATAGCATCGAGTGAGGGGCCGCGGTCAAAAGTCATCAAGACGTACCCCCAAAAAGCCATAGACGCGTGCTACTTTTCCGTACGTGCTGTGTAACCCCTCGTGGAACGGGTAGGCATAGGGATTGAATATATGGTTCCAATGACCTTCTCAATCTTTCAGCGCGCAGCCCGTTTTCTCTGACCCGCGAAGCTCACCCCAGAAAAGAGAGGGGTTAGACGGCCCGGGAATTTTCAGGAGGCTCCGCTGCCTGAACCTGTGCCTGAGGAGGATAAGCGAGGCGGCCCCAGCCAGGGCTACAAGGGCATAGGTGGCGACATCGAAGAGAGAAAACATGTTAAGGTGTTTGGGGACCCCCACGAAGCCTATATAATTTTTACTTCGGACGGTTCCGTGACCCTTTTTCGCCTACGCATGAATGATGAATCGATGAATCGATGAATTTAGGCGAATGACCTCTAACTCTACTAGTAGCTCCGGGCCGCGGCTATTTAGGCCTATGCCTGTCCGGCGCAGAGTCGTTGACTACTGTAAAGTCGGAATACACATGTCGACAGTTGGTGATCCCATCAGCAAAAACCTCCGGAGCTAATATAGCTAATTGATTAGCGATCAAGTAATTTGCCACCATCAGACCAGGAGCTAGATTACCACGGTCTTACTGTAGATCAGCTCAGGAGCTGCAGATTAGCACTGTCTCAGTCGATGCCCTGTGAATTCGAAACCCTGCCCAGGCGCGCGCGATTCACGTTTTCTGGCGGGGAGTCACGCTCGATTCACACTTGTCATGGCGCTCGATTCGCGCTCAAATCGCAGTTGGATTCACAGTTTTCACGCCTTCCCTGGCGCGTGGAGCCCAAGTGGCCGCTCGACTTCGGTCGCCCCCTCGACTTCGCAAGCGCCCGTGACTGGCCTGGCGTGACCAGTGCTCTCCCTACCGCTAACTTGCGAGCCTGAGAGGGTTTTTCGAGAGAAGCGCGGTACGCACGAGTGTGAGATCACTTTTGCGGGCGAGAATATCTGCGAAAATGATTAGGGGATAATTCAGACTATGACAAGTCCAACACCTTCGCCCAGAGTTGAGGAGAACGCATAGAGGACATTAATAGTCGGATTGAGCCAACTCAATAATCTCTCGTTTGACTCCTGGACTGGTCAACCTCGTTGGCTTTGTCATGAAGCACGGCGAGAACGTCACTGGAAGAGTTGCAGGATTGTAGCTGTGTTGCGAGGGAATGTATGAGTAGGTCGGTCTTGGTCTTCTTCTCGTACGCTCTCAGAGCGGCGACAAAGACGGTGCGGAAATTGGAGGAAGATGTAGTTATGGCGGGAATTTGAGACATAGGTAAATAGAACTTAGACGAGCTAGTCGGTGATGGAAAAGGTGGGGAGAGTCGGAGAGACTGGGATCGTCCAATGTTCTAACCAGTGAATCACTAACCACCACCAGTGCCAGGTTCAAGGGGCAATGCGTCGTGTATTTTCGTTCAAACATTGCGCGAAAATGATGGTCACCTGTAGATGATAGACATAAGGCAGTACAGGACAGGACAGGATACGGAGTCGACCCGAGCTGTCATTTACGGGCGTCGGACGACTCGGAGGAGGGGTTCATTTACTAAATGGTATACACTGATCTGCGAGGGAACAAAGGAGGGGCTCGCACTGGGCTCGCTGTGCCAAGGCTGTCAGGCCTGCGAACCGTCTGCGCGTTGCGAAGCACACTTGATCGCCGCTGTGGGGAATGCACTTGGGAATGCGTGGCGCCTAAGTCGCTAGAGATGCACGCCAGTGCGGCGCATTCGGGAACGCAGACAAAGGCGAAGAGCCCCGCAGAGATCTGAAGCCAAGAGAATGAATTGATCCTGATGATTGTGTCAATGCCCCCCAGTAACTTGAACGCGACTGGGTGAATCGCAAAACTGAACCCCTTTTATGTAATTGTCCTCCGCACCGTGGTGACCGCTCCGAGTAATCCCCGACTCAATCACTGACTCAAGAGTCTATCAACATCAACGACCTCAGACGGTGAACGTTGGTGAACTCAATCGATCGGACGAGTTATCAAAAGTTCGATCCGAGTTAGAGTTGACACCATTCACACCAATGACTCGCGGCAATAGTCGCAATACTACCCTGAGGCACGATACTGATGCGGTCACGGGTTAGAGCTAAGAGAACCTCCATGTGTTCAGACTAGAACTGAATATCGACATGGTAGTATACATCGCAGGGTACGAAACAGTGGAAAGATAATGACCGAACGCGAATTGAATCGTGCTTCTGTCCAAGTCGTATTCAGCGCATTCGTGATACCGCATGTGTACTTAATTGTGGCGATAATCTGGCCGACAACAACCGCGTGAGCTCGACTCTTCCATACGCCGATGCCACCTGTGATGGGGTTCGCCCCTCCTCATCCTCTGCATCTACGTCCGCACCATGCGCCAACAGGATGCGTGCGGCCTCGAGCCGCCGCAATGACGATACCAAACCCGATAACGACACTACATGCAATGGTGTTCGGCGCTTGTTATCCCGAGCGTTCGGATTCGCGCCATGCTCCAGTAATAATTGTACAATTTGGGGATAATCACCTTTAGAATCGAGAAGATGAACATGCCCTGTGCATTGGGGTCGAGCCGTTGTCATCCCGAAAGTTAACATCCGCATTGTACTTAAGCAACACTGGAACGATATCGAGGTGGCCCTTCCTTATTGCTTCAATTAGTGGCGCAGAGCGACGATTGTCTTGAAAATCTGCATCCGCGCCATGGTCGAGTAAGCATTGTACAACATGAAGGTGTCCTTCGTACGACGCAAGTAGCAGCGGCGACCGGTCCCATACGCCACATGTATCCACATCCACGCCGCACTTGAGGCAGTGAACGTACAACCTCGACGTGACCTACATCCGATGCCGAGTGTAATGCAGTCCCTGCGAGACCACCTATCGCATTTGCATACTGTGGATATCTGAGAGCAAGGTGTTCAGCTATCTCGTGAAATCCACAGAAAGCGGCGTGGTATAATGGTGCCGCCCCTGGTTGTATTTCGCCCTCCAGTTCCTGGACCCAAGGACGTTTATCGATATTGTATAACTTGAGCCACGCTGAAAAGTACGGCCTGTCCGGGTCGAAGAGATATTTCATCCCATCACGAATGGTTGACGCGACGTTCCCGACCTGTGCATGAGCCACCCAAAGCTCGGCAGCATATCGGGCTAGAGGAGTTGCCGCGCCAACGGGATCCCGTAGTAGGACACTGAGACAAGCCCTGGAAATCAGTGTGTTGGCATCTTCGGCGACAATGTGGTACCGAGAGAGGCATTTCGTCGACGTGGCGAGGCGATCCGACATCAAGAACTCCTTCACCGAGAAGTGCGAAAACTGGACAACCGGGGAACGAGAATCGTGGGCGGGGACGATGGTAATTAGACTTGAACAGGTTGAAAGTACCGCTTGTTCATGATCGTCCCACCGCCAGTTAGGGTTCAATTCAGGGATCCCTCCCTTCATCGCATTAAAGTCAAAAGCGAGGAGTTCCGCAAGCTCGGCAACAGAAAGCGGTCGAATCGCCACAGCCAGACACTGCAGCATACGATATGCGTGTGCACTGTTCGCCTTCTTGATACCCATCACGACCCGCTCATATGTCTCGTCTAGCGACTCCGGAAGCTCCTCTAGCGTTTGTCGCACGCTCGACGGAAGGCATTGTCGCAGCGTGTCTAGTTGACAAAACACCCATCGAAACCTAATTCTTGACATGAGCAGGCATCACTAGGATAGCGCGGGCACTTACATTCCATCGGCCCTTTCCGAGAGCGCCTCGACAACCATTTTCTTCTCGTCTTCTCGCCACCTCTTCATCATCGTCTCCGAGTCAGAATACACGACAGAATTGACATAGTCGACGATATCTTTCTTTTGTCCGCTTTCGTCATGCAGGGACACCCGGTGATGTGCCAAGGGTGTGAGCGTAGCTCGAATATCGAACTCCGGTCGGCTGGTGACGCAGATATGAAGGTGTGGAAGATGAAGGTCAACGAGGTCCTTGACAAGCGCAAGGACCTGTTCACGAGGCGACGGGATTCCGGGCTAGTTTGGACACTCGTCGAGTGCGTCTAGGATAATATAAACGGGTTGCGGATGGAGGTTCGTGAGCAAACTGTCCTTGCTCTCCCCCCCCCTAACATGTCACGTGACACCACGTAATCACCAATCCAAAAGCTCGGAACCAAAAATAAAGTTTGGATCGAAAATTATGTAACTGATCACAAACATAAATACGACATAACCGTCCTCTGTTTCTTTTTTTTTTCTTCGTTTATTTGTGTGGTGTAAATATAGTACAAACAAAAGCAAATTAAACCTTTGCTTTGTTTATTTGTTTGTTTAATTGAAAAAAAAACATGTTTATTAGTTAATAAAGATTACATAACATATGTACTTTTCTTTGTCTAAGTCGAGAGGGAGCAAAAAGGGGGCCACGCGCCCTATGCCGCGTGCCCCCGCTCGTTGTCCTCACCCTCCCATTCGTGAACCGGGGAGGTACTCTTCCGCTTTGCGCACAGGGGCAGCACGTGTATGCGTGCTGCCCCTGTGCGCAAAGCGGAGGGTGGGGCGCCACCACCCATTTGCGCCGCCCGGTCACGCACCACCCGACCCGCGCGCCCCCGGAGCGCATACACGGAGGAGGGGGGTGCTTCCGCCCTTGCGCGCGAACCCGCGGGAGAGAGGGGGGGGGCTTCCGCGTGGTCGCCCGCTCGCGTTTTGCCCTGGCGCGCAAACCGGGGGAAAGGGGGGGGGGCGCTTCCGGGCGTCCGCCCGTTCGCGTTTGGCTCTAGCGCGCGCGCCCTCGGTTCGCTTGCCCCTGTGTCGTGGAAGGGGCGCCGCTTCTGTGCGTTCCGGTTCGCACGTTGCCTGTGCGCGCGAACCCGGGGGCGCACTCCAACCTGGAGCGCGCGCCCGCGTTCGCGCGGGGTTCGTGCACGCAAACGGGGGCGGGGCGCAGGGGTGTGGGGGGCGCGCCCGTTCTCATCCCCGCGCGCAGACCCCTCGTTTGCGTGTGGCCTCTGCGCGCAAACCGGGGGGGCCGCCGCGCCGCCTCTGGCATTGCGCGCGCGGTCCCCGGCAAGAGGGGGAGGGGGGGGGGGGGGGGGGGGCGCGTACCTTGTCCCACGCCGTCCGTCCTGTTCGCGTGTAAACGAGGGGGCGGGAGGGCAGAGACGGGGGACGTACCTGTCCCGTGCACCTTGTTCCTGTGCCCCACCCCCCCTTGCGCGCAAACGGGAGCGGCGGCTGCAGTGGCGGGGGCTTGTCCCGCGTTCGCGTGTCCTGTTCGCGCGTGAACGAAGGGGGCGGGGGGTGGCCGTCGCGTCCCCGTCGTGCGCAAACGCGGGTGGCGTGTCACTTCCTGCGCAGCCCCCCGTTCGCGAATCAACGGGGGCGGGGGCGGTGTTCGGGTCTCCTGTTCGACGTGAACGGGGACGGGGACGAAAGGGGGGGGCGTACCTTTCCCGCGCCTCCTTTGCGCGCATACGGGGGCAGGGGGCAAGAGGGGGGCGCGCACCCCTTCAGGGGCAGGGGCGGGGGGGTGTCCCGCGCAGTCCTGCGCTTCGTGTCCTGCGCACGTGTACGGGGTCGGGAAAGGGGGGTCAAAGGGGGAGGAGGGGGCCGCACGCCCAAAGGGTATAGGGGGGTGCAACGCGTCGTGGGGCATTGCTTACCTTATTTGCTTTTGTTTGTACTATATTTACACTACACAAATAAAAGAAGAAAAAAAAAAGAAACAGAGGATGATTATGTCGTATTTATGTTTGTGATCAGTTACATAATTTTCGATCCAAACTTTATTTTTGGTTCCGAGCTTTTGGATTGATGATTACGTGGTGTCACGTGACATGTTAGGGGGGGGGAGAGCTGGGCCAGTTTCGTGAGCATATCGTTGAGACAGCGAATCATTACGCTGTCGCTGGGTTGTTGTGCGCCTTTTTTGTGTACAGAGTAAAGGCGGGAGAGGATATCGAAACAAGGAAGAGACTGATCAGAAAGCTGGATGAGGAGAGAGGGGAGGAGGTTTCGACGGTGTTGTTTATCAAGGTCCCTGAAGTCGAAATAGAAGTACGCCATAAAGACAGACCCTGCCTCGCGTAGAGTTACGATGTCTTGGATAATTGTAGAGCTAGAAACCGACGTAAGTTCATCGGGTCGCGTGCAGACGCTGGAGCCAGAGAGACGACGAACCAAAGGATACTCTTCCCTGAGCCGGCTAGGAACGCATGATGGTAAGCTAAAGGGGCCGATCAGGGAAAGAGTGAAAACAGCTTACGTTTGCCATATATCCATAAGAGAGAGCCAGTGGACTTCCATTCTGCAAAGGTACTGCCTCGATAGAACCACTCCGCTGTTCCTCCGTGGTGAATGTCGCACGCGATGTTGTGATTCGTCGACAGATCTGGCGAGGTGACCCATATTCTGAGACTCTCTCTAAGTTGGTTCCCTATGGGCAGGTTAGAGACGCCAGAGCCGGCAGCGAAAGACTTGACCACACACATTTCACATCATCTACTCTGTTTGACGTTTCCTGAAGGACTTCTTTCGCATCCCTTCCGTCTAATCGACGTTTGCGCAATCAGGATGGGTTTTGAGTAGCCAACGCGTCAGGCGTAGTAGCGTACCATTCAAGACAATATCCATTTTATCGCCGACATCCTTCATCTGATTTCCGACTCCAGTTACTTTGTCGTCTACGACCTTGACCTTGTCGTCAACACTATGTGTGAACCTCAGGATCTGTGCGGCCGCCATCCGGGCCTCCTCTTGCGTCAATTTGTCCAACCTCTTCAATGCGTCTTCTATATCCTTCCTTCCCACAAGCTTCTTGAAAAACTTTTCTAAACCTAGATTAGCTCGCATTCGTGTATTTCTCGGAAGTAACACACTGGCATGACCCTGCTTCATCTCCTTCGTCGCAATTGCAAAGATGTTTAGAACTTCGACCATTATCTTCACGGTGATATCAGTCATCGCGTCGGTTGGTGGCACTTCCGTGTAAGATTCAAGGCGTGTGAAGAAGTTCTCGATACGCTCGAAGAGATCGGCAAGGGCTTCTTGACTTGCGTCGACATCCTTGGCAGCCTGACCGAAGCCGTAGTTGAAGATCGTTCCATACAGGGACCAAGGACGACGCTTACCAGGAGGAAGACCCCAACACCTGCCAAGATAACTTTTGCGGGAGAGAATATCTGAGAAAGTAATTAAGGGCAGATTGTAGACAAAGTCGACCGGTTGAGACTCACAAGTCCAACACCTTCGCCCAGAGTCGCGGTGAACGCGTAGAGGACATTAATAGTCGGGTTAAGCCAGCTCCATAACCTCTCGTTGTGACTCCTTAACATATGGGAAAGCCCTTGTAAAGAGGCTAAATACTGAGACAAATGGAGGTGCAACGCGCACAACTCCCTTGGCCGCGGCCTGACAATCCCTATACCCGGGACACTATCATCGGGAGCTTAGGGTGGAACGTCCCAACTGATTCCTTCACCGACGGACTATAAATGATGCCAAATCTCCAAACTATTTCCGCTTCAGTAGGCGCAAATCGGAAGGCAGGAATTATCTGTGATAACACGACCTCTAGACGCAAAGATGTTGTCAGTTCGGCAAGATGCGAGACGCGTTCACGCTTCTCTTACTCATTTCGAGCTGTGAAAATTTGAATCCGCTGGATGTAGCATAATCAGCCCAGCTCGTCTAAAAAAGGGCTTGTCATACGCACATGCAGGCCCGCGTACCGCCAATAAATGTCATACTAACAGAGCTGTCAGAAACAGTAAACTATTTAAAGGACGTATTTCGCACGTATTTGCATATACTCCTTGATATTTGCATCTGTAACGCTTTGGGGAAGTGGTGCCAACCAACGTTCCGGTTTCCATTCGGCCGCATCTGCCCCCCAAATCGATGGGTCGCGGTTCAAATTAGAGATTTGAACGAATACGTTCGTATTTTTCGGTACGAAGATTTCATGGACTTCGCATCCGTCGACATCCCGAATGGGGGAAGAAAGTGGGAGAACAACATCACTTCGTGTACTGCCAACTACTAGTGAGTATGAAAGGCCATAAGACTAAAATGATGCGTTGCGCACGTTCTCATTACTCCAGGAACAGGCGGGTAGCTGTGACACCTTTGAGAATACGTCCTAAGAACCAAGACGAACATCTTACAGGCGCAGAGTTTCACGACACACCGCCTCCAAGAAAGGCAAAGAAACAAGCTGGTCATGCGTGAGCTCCTCGTTGTCTTCATGGGCCTCTTTCAGCTCATTTCTGAGCTTATCCTGGACGTCAGGATGGAGGGCAAGTAGGTGTAGAATCCGGGATAGAGCGGTCGATGTCGTATCTGTTCCCGCTATAAGAAAGACCCTAGAAGAAATGATCTAGTCATCAACACCGCCTAATTTGAATCAACGCGCGCTGGGGCGTACACCATTTGCGCAACCAGTTCCTCTTCGCTTAGCTGAACGTCCTCGGGTCCCGCCGAACTAGCTCGCACTAAACGGTCACCTCAGGTTTCTGATCTGAAAGCGCGGTGTCTTGTACCCACTGAGAAGACTGATGATATCCTTTCCATTGCCAACCTGCTTGACAGTCGCGTCATCACCTAATTCCAGCAATCTCTTCTTCGCCTCGTAAATACCCCTCGACTTGGAATCCAGGGTCTCCGCGAGGTCCATGAGATAGTTTAATTTCGGCCACGGCAACGTCCTTCCCAGGAACTTGAGAACTTTTGGATGGAATATCTTGTCGACGTAAGGAAACAAGTATCGGAACGCCCCAAGAGAGGAGAAGGTTGGGCTAGAAAGCGTATCAGAATAACAAAGTCACTTCAAGCGTTCCCTGTACTGACATCCATTCCTTGAATGCTCTAGAATACTCGTCGTCTCTGCCTT